>CAUYQV010155057.1:0-18515 GCA_963574575.1 Galagoides demidoff | reverse complement strand
CCTCATCACTCAGCATAACAGTTTCAGTCAGTGCCCTCCCCCCCAGGAGCCATGACAGATGAACCCCAGGTTCAAATGGGTGATACACGCTTAGTGTACTACCCCTCAGCTAACAGGGGAAGACCTTGGTTAGTAAAATTTCAGGCAAGGCAGTTCGCTTGCATAAAGAAAATTCAGCTAGGCCCGGTGGCTCGCACCTAGAATCCTAACACTCTAAGAGGCTGAGGTGGGTAGATTGCTTGAGCTAATAAAAAGTTCAACACCAGCCAGAGCAAAAAAAAAAATAAGACCTTGTATTCACTAAAAAGAGAAAAACTGAGGCAAGGGGATCGCTTGAGCCCAAAAGTTGGAGGTTGCTGTGAGTTATGACACCACACTCTACCCAGGGTCATGGCCTAGTCAAACAAACAAACAAACAAAAAAAAATAGAATAAGAAAAAGAAAAGTGGGCAGCTCCTGTGGCTCACTCAGTGAGTAGGGCACCAACCCCATATACCAAGGGTGGCAGGTTCAAACTTGGCCCCAGCCAAACTGCAACAAAAAAATAACCAGGTGTTGTGGTGGGTGCCTGTAGTCCCAGCTACTCAGGAGGCTGAGACAAAAGAATCGCCGAAGCCCAAGAGCTGGAAGCTGCTGTGACGCCATGGCACTCTACCAAGGGCAATAAAGTAAGACTCTGTCTCTACCAAAAAAAAAAAGAAAAAAAAGCTTTAGTAGAAGCTGCTGAGGATAGGAGAATATGAGGGTAAAGTAGAAAATAAAAAGGTAAAAACAGAAAATTCCTACTGTCCAGAGGTGACAATAGTTTACATTTGATACTTTTTTTTTTTAAACTATGCAATAAACAATTTACAAAATTGGGATCACAGAGTATATTCAGTGGCTTTTTTTTTTTTCTTTTTGCAATTTTTGGCCAGGGCTGGGTTTGAACCCGCCACCTCCGGTATATGGGGCCAGAGCCCTACTCCTTGGAGCTACAAGTGCCAACCCAGTGGCTTTTTTTTTAATACACTGTTTTCTGAAGGTACTTATGCCTAGTCTTTTTTTGTTTTTCTTTGAGACAGAGAAAAACACTCTGCCACCCTGGGTAGAGTACCATGGCCTTATAGTTCATAGCAATCTCAAACTCTTGGACTCAAACGATCCTCTTGCCTCAACCTCCCAAATAACTAGGACTACAAGCAACCTGCCACAACACCCGGCTAGTTTTTCTTTTTTTTAGTAGAGATAGACTCCCACAGTGCTAGGATTACGTATAGGCATGAGCCACCACCCCTGGCCTGAGGCTTTCTTCTTATATGCTAATTTCTCCCCTTACTATATCATAAGCATATTATTAATTATTCTTCAAGAATTTCATTTTTAGGGCTGGAGGTAGTGGCACATGCCTGTAATCCTAGCACTCCGGGAGGCTGAGGCAAGTATACTGCTTGAGTGAAGGAGTTTGAGACCAACCTCAGCAAGAGAAGACCCCATATCTAGAAATAGCCAGGATAGTGTGGTGGGTGCCTGTAGTCCCAGCTACTTGGGAGGCTGAGGCAGTAGGATCACTTGAGCCCAGAGGTTGAGGTTGCTGTGAGCTATACTGCCATGGTACTCTACTGAGGGCAAAAAAGTGAGACTCTGTCTCAAAAAAAAGAGAGAGAGAGAAAGAGAGAAATATAATTTTGTTTTTAACAAGTACATTGTTTTTTTTCCCTGGTGTATATACAGCATGCATACAGCCCCTGACATGGAATCTCTACGTTCTATCATGTTTTGCTACAATCCCATGGCACATTTTGCCTGTTGGGGGTAGTTTTGTTCCTTCTCCCCTCAAGTCTGTTTGGGCTTATTATTCTGAGGACAGGTAGTACAACTAACTGGGCACTAACAGAGCTGAATGGATGGACTCTGCTCACCCTAAAGACTGTAGATAATCTTGTTAACAACAGACAGATTTTACTATCATGAGAGTTTCATCTTATTTGGGTGACAATTTAAAAAGTAAGCCTTTGTCTCTCTGGAGACAACTGCCCCTTCAGGGACTGGAGGAGGAGTAAGGGCAGTATCAGTTCTTGCATTGCCTTAGGTGACAATGATGAAGCCCCGAAAGTCCACTGTTTGAGAAACACTGGTCTTCAGCATGTTCAACAAGAGATAAGCAGACTGAACACAAACACACCCAGCAGGATCTTGGCCAGTACTTCTCTAAGTGTGGTCCATGCACCAGGACTGTTCTGTATTTTCTTATCAGGCTGAGACAAGGGAAGCACAAAACCAGAGTGAACTTTAACTTTAGAAACTTGTATCACAATTAAACATGGTCGTGGCATCTGAGCACACGATTGTTTTTTGGTTTTTTTTTTTCTTTTTGAGACAGAGCCTCAAGCTATCCCCC
The DNA here is from genome assembly GCA_963574575.1 of Galagoides demidoff. NCBI lineage: Eukaryota > Metazoa > Chordata > Mammalia > Primates > Galagidae > Galagoides > Galagoides demidoff. Next base: position 16,135 of record CAUYQV010155057.1, on the reverse strand, counting down.
TGGGTAGAATGCTGTGGCATCACAGCTCACAGCAACCTCCACCTCCTGGGCTCAAGCAAGTCTCCTGCCTCAGCTTCCCAAGTAGCTGGGACCACAGGCGACCACCACAACACCCAGCTATTTTTTATTTTTGGTTGCAGCAGTCATTGTTGTTTTGGCGGGCTGGGCTGGATTCAAACTCGCCACCTTAGGTGTATACAGCTGGCACCTTAGCCACTTGAGCCACAGGTGCTGAGTCAGATCGTTTTTCTAATAATTCATTTCTATTGTATTTTACAAAACTATTAGTCCACAATGGATTTGATGTTTGGTTTGTTAATTTATTTGAGACAGTCTCACTTTGCCACCCTTGGTAGGGTGCTGCGGCCTCACAGCTCACAGCAACCTCAAACTCACGGGCTCAAGTGATCCACTTGCCTCAGCCTCCCTAGTAGCTGGGACTATAGGCATCCATCACAATGCCAGGCTGTTTTTATAGAGACAGGGTCTCAGCTCTTGCTCAGGCTGATCTCAAATTCCTGAGCTCAGGCAATCCACCCACCTCCGTCTCCCAAAGTGCTAGGATTACAGGTGTGAGCCACAGCACCTGACCTCAGATTTGATGTTTTAAAAGCCTAGTCCCAGGCGGTGCCTGTGGCTCAAGGAGTAGGGTGCCAGCCCCATATGCCAGAGGTGGTGGGTTCAAACCCAGCCCTGGCCAAAAAAACCTACAAAAAAAAAATAAAAATAAAAATAAATGCCTAGTCCCGCTAGGCGCAGTGGCTCATACCTATAAAATCCCAGCACTGTGGGAGGCTGAGGCAGAAGGATTGCTTGAGCTCAGGAATTTGAGGCTTATCTGAGGTAGCGTGAGACCCCAACTCATAAAAAAATGGAAAAACCCAGCCGGGTATCACAGCAAGCACCTATAATCCCAGTGGCTTTGGAGGCTGAGGCAGCAGGATGCCCATGGCCCTCAGTCTGAGGTTACAATGAGCTACGATGTCACTGCACTCTGCTCAGGGCATAGGGTAGAACTCCATCTTGAGAAAAATAAACAAACAAATAAAAAAGCCTAGTCCCCTTTGCCAGAAATTCTGAAAAACACTGATTTACATCATTAGTATGTTAACCAATTCATGTGAGTAACCAATAAAAAAGCTATAATAATCAATCTATCTCATTTGGTATAAACATCTCAAAAACATGTAAGGTACACCAAGACAATTCAAGGGGGGAAACAACAGTCTTTCTAACAAATGATATGGGACACCTAGATGGCCACATTTAACAGAATGAATCTGAACCTTTGCCTCAGACCATATACAAAAATTTGTTCAGCTCGGTGCCTGTGGCTCAAGTGGCTAAGGCGCCAGCCACATACACCTAAGGTGGCAGGTTCAAATCCAGCCCAGGCCTGCCAAAACAACAGTGATGGCTGCAACCAAAAAACAGGCAGGTGTTGTGGTGGGTGCCAGTAGTCTCAACTACGTGGGAGGCTGAGGTAAGAAACTCGCTTGAGCCCAGGAGTTGGAGGTTGCTGTGAGCTGTGATGCCACAGCACTCTACCTGGGGGACAGCTTGAGGCTCTTTCAAAAAAAAAAAAAAAATTTTGTTCAAAATGTAAAGAAAACAAGGCAGCACCTGTGGCTCAGTGAGTAGGGCGCCAGCCCCATATACTGAGGGTGGTGGGTTCAAACCTGGCCCTGGCCAAACTGCAACAAAAAAATAGCCGGGCATTGTGGCAGGCACCTGTAGTCCCAGCTATTTAAGAGGCTGAGGCAAGAGAATCACCTAAGCCCGGGAGTCGGACATTGCTGTGAGCAGTGTGACACCACGGCACTCTACCGAGGGCAACAAAGTGAGACAGGGTCTCCCTATGGGGAAAGAAAAAAAAAAAGTAAAGAAAACAATCTTCATTACCTTGAATTAGGCAAGGGTTTCCTAGATGTGACACAAATAGAGGCAATAACAAAAGATAAACTAGACTTTATCAAAATTAAAAGCTTTCAAGTTCAAGGATACCATCAAGAAAAAACAGATACTTCCTCAAAACCCCCTGCCCACAGGATAGAAAAAGGAGCATTTAAAGCCCCTAGACCAGCGGTTCTTAGCCTGTGAGTCACGACCCCACTGTACTGTATTAAAGGTTCCAAGCATTAGGAAGGTTGAGAACCACTGCCCTAGACTGAAGACTAAGGGAGCTTCCACTTAGATTTCCCCCCTTCCACTGCTAGAAGTTCTGTTCCCTTTCTTTTGCTTATCAATCTTTACATCAATAAACTCTGTCCTGTTACTCAAAAAGTTAAAAAAGGGCAGCACCTGTGGCTTAGTGGGTAGGGTGCTGGCCCCATATACTGAGGGTGGCAGGTTCAGCCCAGTTCATGCCAAACTGCAACAAAAAATAGCCAGATGTTGTGGTGGGTGCCTGTAGTCCCAGCTACTTGGGAGGCTGAAGCAACAGAATCGCTTAAGCCCAGGAGTTGGAGGTTGCTATGAGCTGTGATGCTACAACACTCTATCCAGGGTGACAGGTTGAGGTTCTGTCTCAAAAAATATAAAAAAAAACCTCTTGTAAGGACCAGGTGCAGTGGCTCGTGCCAGTAATCCTAGCACTCTGGGAGGCTGAGGTGGGTGGACTGCCTAAGCCAGTGGTTCTCAACCTTCCTAAGGCCACGGCCCTTTAATACAGTTCCTGTGGGTCAGGACCCACAGGTTAAGAACTGCTGGCCTAAGCTCACAAATTTGAGATCAGCCTGCGCAAGAAGAGCGAGACCTCATCTCTAAAGTAGCTGCTAGCAGCTCCCGTAGCTCAGTGGTAGTACACCGGCCACATACACCGAGGGCAGCCTGGGCCAGCTAAATTAACAATGACAACTGCAACAACAACAAAAGAAATAGAGGGGCCTCATGGCCTGTACTTAAGAGGCTGAGGCAAGAGGATGACTTAAGCCAGAGAGTTAGGGCCGCTGTGAGCTGTGACACCATGGCACTCTACCCAGGGCAACAGTCTGAGACTGTCTCAAAAAATAATAAATAAAATTTTACAAAATAAACAGTGATACTGGTCACAAAACTCTGAATATACTAAAAACCACCAAATTGCAGACCTTTAATGGGTGAATTTTATGTTATACAAATTATATCTCAATAAAACTAATTTTTTTTAAATTAGAGAAAACCTTCATCTCTGTCTCTGTAAGAAGCTTTAAGACAGAAGCAGAAACTGAAAACTAGGCTTAAGAAGGAAAAGAGAGAAGAGAGCTCACCCTCAAAGAGGAAGGGAAAGGGGCAGAAGAAAGACAGGAGAATCAGTGAAAATGTTCTTTGCAACTCTCTCCAGAGAGTCTCTCACATTTTATTTTCCCACTGGGTTACAAATGAAAGCGAAAACAGGAGGGGTAGGCCAGGTGAAGGCTCACACCTATAATCCTAGCACTCTGGGAGGCTGAGGCAGGTGGATTGCTTGAGCTTGAGTTTGAGACCAGCCTGAGCAAAAGTGAGACCCTGTCTCTACTAAAAATAGAACAATTGAGGCAAGAGGATCGCTGGAGCCCTTGAGTTGGAGGTTGCTGTGAGCTATGATGTTACAGCACTCTACCCAGGGTGATAGCTTAAAACACTTTTTGTTAAAATAGAGAAAAACAAACAGAAAACAGCAGGGGTCTTATCCCAGGAAAAGTGGAGTAATGGCCACACCTGAAAGGAAAGGAGGCTGGATGGCCCTGAGCTCTGGAAATGCATGGGTAGGGGGCCCCAAAACCACTGTCTTCAAAGCACCTAATCAGCTGGGCAATCACAGAAATGTAACTTGGTTTAAGGCCCTTGATATTTAAAAAAAAAGAGAGAGAGGGGTGGAGTTTGCAAGAAATTCAGTAAAATAAAAGTGAGGCAAAGAATGTATATTAAGCAATAAGCATGACCTTAAAAAACTAAATGCAAAGTTGGTTTTTTTTTTTTTCTCTCTTCAGTTTCTGGCCAGGGCTGGATTTGAACCTGCTACCTCCAGCATATGGGGCTGGCACCCTACCCATTTGAGCCACAGGCACCACCCAAATTTGTTGGTTTTATAAACAAGAATTTTTCCCCTACAATAGAAGAGGTCTGCTACTTTCAAATAACCTCACAATTATCTGCTAAGCACCACCCTTATGATTAAGGAACACTCTGGAACCTTGCAGAGTATTTATTCCACTGCAGGGAGGACTTGGAATAGGTGGCCAGCTTCTGGGAACATATCTCAGTTAGGACACATCTCAGGTACCACCTCTAGCGGGGAATGAGCCACTGACTCCAAATTGCTGGGGAAAGGGTAAGGGTGGAAGTTAAAAGCCACACCCCCAACCTGAGGGTGTTACTCCTCTGAAAGCAGCAGCTGTGCCCCACCCAAGGTGGTGATCCTTGTTCTCAGGGAGAGGCAGTGGCCAGACCAGTTTTAAAGTCCCTCTCTCCCCAGCTATGGCCTTGATCGCAGGCCAAACTAGCCAGGGAATGGGTGGGGTAGGATGCTGTGGCCTGGCATTGCAAACAAAGGGCAAAGGGCAGTTCCCCGGGGAGCTGGGCCCAGCTCTACCTCTCTGCCTGAGGACTTGGCTGATGATACAGACCTAGGAGCTGAGTATTCACCTAGGAGCTATGAGAACAGCTTTAGCAGAAAGACCAGATTCCCACCCAGCTCTTGTTATAAAAGCCCCAGGCAAATCATTTTACCTGTCTGGACCACAAATTCCTCATCTACCTAAAAAATTTTCTTTAAAAATACCAGGAAAAAACTGAGAAGGTACTCCAAATTAAAGGAAACCTAAAAAAGACCACTGAACACAGTGTGTGATGGGGGTGTTATTCCCATAAAAGGGGTTGTAACAATCAGAAAAATCTGAGTAAGGTCCATAGATTAGCTGATCCCCACATCCACATTAGTACTGTGATTTGGTTCCTTGTTCTGTGGTTATAGATGTGATTCTAGAAAACCTACATTCAAATATTTAGAAGTAAAAGAGATCATTTTGCTACTTACTTTCAAATGTCTCAAAAAACTACAGAGAAAGAAAAGAATAAAGTAAATGCAGTAAAATGTTAACACTGGAGAATCTAGATGAAGGGAATTCTCTGTACTATTCCTGCAGCTTTTCTGAAACTTGAAATTATGCCAAAATAAAAAATACTTTTTGGCCAGGGACAGCAGCTTAGGCCTATAATCCCAGCACTTTGGAGGCCAAGATGGGAGGATTGTTTGAGGCCAGGAGCTTGAGGTTGCAGGGAGCTGTGAACATACTACTTACTATACTCCACTCCGGCTGGGCAACAGAGCAAAATGCCATCTTAATATAAACACATAAAAAATATGTTTTAAAAGAGGGATATGACTGACTGATCTCTAGGGCTCTTCCAATTTCTGTCAATAGGTAACACTCCTTCAACTTACAGATGAGACACAGGATACAGGATGAAGCAAGTGCTCACTATCAAACTGCTGGTCAGTGGCAACAGGAAGACTTTGAACTCAGGTTCTCTGACTTCGGACCATCTGTCCTCTCTCCACCAGACCCCAAGCTCATCTAGCTCACTAGGGTAAGCCCTAGACCAGGGCAGGTATTAGACAAGAACTGCAGAGCAGAGGGCAAGGAAGAAAGGGGCCACCAGCAGGACAGTCTTCTAGCACCCTGCAGGGGGCAAAGCTGTCAGGAGAGGCAGACAGCTAGGGAACAGGGACCACCTACTCACCTCTGAAGACACCTTTCCCCTCCCTGTACACACACAGGGGAACCCAGAAGGTAGGTGAACGTGAAGCTTCAGGAGCCTGCACAAGTTCCAACCACAAACACACAGGTCTACAGAGCAGGGACTCACAATATGGACTGCCAAGCAGCAGAGCCCTGAAAAGGCAGCCTTCAAGCCCTTTGTAACCAAAAGGAACCCAAGGCCAGGCACAGTCCGCTCACACTCATAATTCCAACACTTTAGGAAGCAGAGGCAGGAGGATTCAGGAGTTCCAGATCAGCCTGAGCAAGAGCAAGACCCTGTCTCTACCAAAAAAGAAAAGAAAAGAAAAATTGGTCAGGCATGGTGGCTCATGGCTGAGAGGCCAAGGTGGGTAGATTGCCTGAGTTCACAGGTTTGAGATCAGGCTGAGCAAGAGACCCCATCTCTAAAAATAGCTGGGTGATGTAGCTGGCATCTATAGTCCCAGCTACTTGGGAGGCTGAGGCAAGAGAATCATTTGAGTCCAAGAGTTTGAGGTTGCTGTGAGCTACTGTCACAGCACTCTACCGAGGGTGACAAAGTGAAATTCTGTCTAAAACAAAAACATCAGGCTGAGTATAGTCGTTCATGCCTGTAATCCTAGCACTCTGGGAGGCCAAGGGGACTGGAATGCCCTGAGCTCACAGGTTTGAGACCAGCCTTAGTGAGAGCAAGACCCTGTCTTTAAAACTAGCAGGGCATGTGGTGGGCACCTGTAGTCCCAGCTACTCAGGAGGCTGAGGCAAGAAGATTGCTTAAGCCTAAGAGTTTGAGGTTGCTGTGAGCTATGACCCCATAGCACTCTAACCAGGGGGACAAAGAAGATTCTGTCTCCAAAAAAAAAAAAAAGTGGGTATGGGTAGGACGCCAGCTACATAAACCAAAGCTGGTAGGTTCGAACCTGGCCTGGGCCAGCTAAAACAACAATGACAACTGCAACCAAAATATAGCTGGGTGTTGTGGTGTGCATCTGTAGTCCCAGCTACTTGGGAGGCTGAGGAAAGAGAATGGCTTAAGCCCAGGAGTCTGAGGTTGCTGTGAGCTATGATGCCATGGCACTGTACCCAGGGCGACAGCTTGAGACTCTGTCTAAAAAAAAAAAAAAAAGAAAAGAAAAGAAAAAAGAAACCAGGTGAACCAAGGGTATCACAGGCTGGCAGGGACAACGGACTCTACCTCCTGTATGTAGTCAGTGCCTCTGCTTCTTGAAAAAGAGCAACATGTAGACAAGGAAGATTGGGGGTGGGGGAGGCCCAGGAGGGTAGGAACAGATTCTGTCCAACAGGTGAGCTAAAGGCCAGAGGACCCGGCATGGCAGCCTCACTGCCGGAATGCACTACTGCTTCTGGAGAAGGCATTTGGAACAACTCCACTAGTTCACAGAGGTCCATCTGTCAGAGTTTCTGCTCAGCACCCTGAGAAGGCAGTTCCTCTGGAGCTGGCAGAGATACAGCTGTGGCTGCCAGGAGAGACCCCTCCCTCAGCCAGGGGCCACCTGGCATGTGGAGAGATGGAGACTCTCATAAGAGACCCACATGCTCCAGGTGGGCACCAACAACAGCTGGAGTAAGATACCAATGGGAAAGGGTGGGGGCCACAAGCAGTACTTTCACACCCCTCCCTAATCCCCCCAACACTTCCTAGGTGTGTCACTACTCCCCGGAATTAAAAGAAACCAGCAAAGGAGCCAAAGAAGCTCCTCTGCCAACTGCCAAACGAGTCATGAGTGCACAGAAAGGGTCAGGCAAGCACAGACCTCCACTAAATGAGTAACGGTTCACTGCCATGGTCAAAGGAGAAAATCAACACACACTGAACCAGATGCACAACTCTTAAGGAGGAACCCGGGATCAGCTTACACTCCTTCCCTCATCCTCCTTTTAAGCAGGTCAAGAGGCAGAAATCCCGAGGACCTTTCTCTAACAGCAGCAAGGATCCCAGGTCTCCAAGTCCATAACTCCATTCTGCTAGGGGGAGAGGGGGAATCGTGTGATCCTGGCCCTACTAGGTGAGTAGACACTGCCTTCCTAGTTCTGGGAGTAGCAGAGACCAGAGCAGTAAGGATCTGGAGCCACTGCCAAGGTTGCAGGGCAGAGCAGCACACTCCAGACTGCTCCACCAAGAAATAGTGTCTTTCATTCCCCTATTACAAATGAAGTTTAAGGTGGGCTAGATTGTTAGTAGAAAACTCTACCTAGGAAACAAGGGAGGGGGTACAGACTCTAGAGAAGAACAGTAGATGGAAAAAGAAAGGCGCTACCATAAGAAAGGAGTGCTGGCACTGACTGGGCACAAAGGTGTGGGGCCAATTCCACTAGCAGTCTTTGCAAGCTCTGCTTACAGCCTTGGTGAGTCCTGAGAACCCCTAAGAGAAGGTGAAGAGTGTGCCTATAATCCTAGCATTTGGGAGGCCAAGGCAGGTGTATTGCCTGAGCTCATGGGTTAGAGATCACTCTGAGCTAGAGCGAGACCTTATCTTCAAAAAACAATAGCTGGGTGTAGTGGTGAGCACCTATAGTCCCAGCTACTCGAGAGGCTGAGGCAAAAGAATTGCTTGAGCGCAAGAGTTTGAGGTTGTTGTGAGCTATGACACCACGGCACTCTACCAAGGGTGACAAAGTGAGAGACTATCTCAAAAAAAAAAAAAAAGAAGAAGTTTGTTTTGTGCTTTTTTTTTTTTTTATTGTTGAGGATTCACTGAGAGTACAAGAAACCAGGTTACACCGATTGCATTTGTTAGGCAAAGTCCCTCTTATAATTGTGTGTTTTGTGCTATCTTCAGGTGTCTGAGAATCAAGAAAGCAGGCATCCCTACTAGTTAGTACTAATGAAAGTTAATGACAAACAGGGCGGTGTCCCAGGGTAATATGAGTTGTGAGTTCAGAGGGTTCCTCCCTAAATGTCTGCATGTGGGAAAATGGTCCAGGACCTTCTTTATCCTGTGTGGACAAGGCAGGTGCCCCATCTGTTACCCAGATCATACCTACAGGCTTGGAGCCAGGGCTTCTTTAGATTCTGATCTCTCCATGGGCCTGGGCTGTACATTTTAAAGAAGTGAAACACTTTCTCTCATAAATCTGATTCCAAAGTGTTTATCAAAAGGATTTACTAAATGCCAGGCTTTGTGCCAGGTACTTGGGACAAGAAACTAAGATGAGCCCCCCACCACTAGGAATTCAAGCTAGAGAGGTACAGACAAGATGCTCTGGGGAATTGGAGAAGGGGGCAGGGGTGTCAAGAGATGGCACAGAGCAACTGACAACAGAATCATTTCTGATATATCTGGAGATGAGTTAAAAAGTGTCACAGAAAAGATCATATTAACAACAAAAGCTACAACACGCCTAGGAATACATTTAAGAAATGTGTAAGATTCACATAAGAAAACTTTAAAACTTTGCTGAACTCCCCAAAAGACTAAAATAAGTGGAAAGATAAACTTCCCTTTCCTATTATAAAGCTGTCTATTCTTCCCAAAATAACCTATAAGTTTCATGTGATTCCTACTGAAAAATCCCAGTATTTTTCACAAACATGCCAAGTCATTTATAAGCTTATCTGGAGAAACAAATGCCAAGAGAAAGGCAGAGAAATGTTGTGGACAAAGTATTTTTCTTTTTTTTTTTTTGGAGACAAAGACTCACTCTGTCACCCTGGGTAGAGTACCATGGCTCACAGCAACCTCAAACTCTCGGGTTCAAGTAATCCTCTTGCCTCAGCCACCCAAGTAGCTAGTGGCCACATGGGCGAATTTGAGGACATGTTAAATGAAATAACATATGCAGAAGATAATGCTGTATGTTCTATATGTGGGAGCCATAGCAGAAAGGAGAACAGTGGTTACCGAAGGTGGGGAAAGGCAAAGCGGTAAGGGAAATAGTCAAAGATTAGTTAACAAATAAAGTATAGCTAGATAGGAAGAATAAGTTCTAGTGTTCTACAGAACTAGAGAGTGACCATAATTAACAATTTATTATCTTCACATAGCTGGCAGACCAGATTTTGAATATTGCCAACACAGAGAAATGATAAATGCTTGAGTTGATAGAGACACTAATTACCCTGATTTGATCATTACTCATTGTATTAATGTATCATAATATCACACTGGGCCTGCAGGTGGTTTATGCCTATAATCCTAGCACTTTGGGAAGCTAAGGTGGGGGGGTATCACTTGAGGTCAAGAGTTTGAAACCAGCCTGGGCAACATAGCCAAGACCCTTATCTCTACAAAAAAGTAGAAAAATTAGCCAGGCCTGGTGGGGCATACCTGTGGTATAAGGTACTCAGGAGACTAAGTCAGAAGCCTAAAAGTTCAAGGCTACAGTGAACTATGATCATGCCACTGCACTTAAAGCCTGTGCAACAGAGCAAGACCCTGTTACTCTAAAACAAACAAACAAAAAAAACATACTCAGGAAGCTGAGGCAGGAGAATCACTTAAGCCCAAAGACTTCGAGGTTTCTTGTGAACTGTGATGTCACAGCACTCTATGGAGGACAACATAGTGAGACTCTGTCTCAAAAAACAAAACCAAAACAAAAAAACTCAGAGGCTGGTTGCAGTGGTTCATGACTGCAATCCTAGCACTTGGTGAGGCTGAGGCAGGATAATCACTTGAGCCCAGGAGTTTGAGGTTGCAGTAAGCTATGATGATGCCACTGTACTCCAACCTGGGTGACAGTGGGAGTCTCTGTCTCAATAAATAAGATTATTTTCTACCTACCAAACTGGCAAAAATTGAAGACTGATAATTCTTCATTCAGTCTTAGTGGGAAAGTAAATTTTTTTTAGACAGATTCTCATTTTGTTGCCTTCAGTACAGTGCCATGGCAACCTAAAATTCTTGAGTTCAGCAATTCTCGTGCCTCCGCCTCCCAAGTACCTGAAACTACAGGTGCCCACTACAATGCCCAGCTATTTTTAGAGAAGAGCAGTCACTCTTGCTCAGGCTAGTCTTGAACCTGTGAGCTCAGCCAATCCACCTACCTTGGCCTCCCAGGGTACTGGAATTACAGGTGTGAGCCATCATGTTAGGCCAGCAAAATAAGTTGTGTTTTTTTTGGCGGAGGCTGAGTTTGAACCCACCACCTCTAGCATATGGGGCCAGCGCCCTACTCCTTTGAATGACAGGCACCACCCCGCAAAATAAGTTTTTAAAAATTAAAACCTAGGGCGGCACTTGTGGCTCAGTGAGTAGGGCGCTGGCCCCATATACTGAGGGTGGCAGGTTTGAACCTGGCCCCAACCAAACTACAACAACAAATAGCCGGGCATTGTGGTGGGCGCCTGTAGTCCCAGCTACTTGGGAGGCTGAGGCAAGAGAATCACCTAAGCCCAAGATGTTGCTGTGAGCTGTGATGCCACAGCACTCTACCGAGGGCAACAAAATGAGACTGTCTCTAAAAAAATTTTTTTAAATAAAAATAAATTATAAATTAAAAGCTAGGCTCAGGGCCCATAGCACACTGGTTACAGTGCCAGCCACATGCACAGAGGCTGGTGGGTTCAAACCCAGCCTGGGCCAGCTAAACGACAACTACAACAACAAGAAAAAAATAGCCAGGCATTGTGGCAGGTGCCTGTAGTCCCAGCTACCTTTGAGGCTGAGACAGGAGAATCACTTAAGTCCAAGAATCTGAGGTTGCTGTGAGCTATGACACCTCAGCACTCTAACAGTGACAAAGTGAGATTCTGTCTCAAAAAATAAAATAGGCTCAGCACCTACAGCTCAGCAGCTAGGATGCCAGCCACCTACACTGGAGCTGGAAGGTTTGAACCCATCCTGGGCCAACTAAATAACAATGACAAATGCAACAACAAAAAAAAAAATAGCCAGGCATCATGGCAGGCACTTGTAGTCCCAGCTTGGGAGGCTAAGGCAAGAGAATTGCTTAAGCCCAAGAGTTAGAGCAGGCATCCTCAAACTGCGGCCCACCTAGGACATTTATCTGGCCCACCCGGTGTTTTTGCCTCCGCTGCCTCTCCTACTTAGCAGCTGACTCGTCCCGGGGCCCACAGTCTGGCCCTCCAATGGTCTGAGGGACAGTGAACTGGCCCCCTGTTTAAATAGTTTGAGGACCCCTAGAGTTAGAGGTTGCTATGAGCTGTGATGCCACAGCACTCTACCGAGGACAACATAATAAGACTGTCTCAAAAAGATAAATACATACATACATACGCAAAATAAAATAATAAAAATGAGAAAACTCAGTTCCTATCATTTGCTATAGAGTTTCCCTCTAAAATTCTGATTTTAATACCTGGGAACTGGTATTCAGTTGCATCAGTTGTGCATCAGTTTTATAGAATGGAACATTCAATCCCATATTTGTTGTGCTTGACACAACATATCTATCTTAATTTTTCCACGCTCCATACTGATTATCACTAAAATTATCAATAGAAGAGAAAAAGTTTCTGGAGTAACCCAGGTGTGGGAGAGACACAGGACCCAAACTAGATAAAGCAGCTGTTCTCAGGCTTGACTACAGATTAAAAATTGCTTGGGGCAGGGGTTGGGGTTGATATTTACCTGGCAGGAGATATCATGATCACAAATCACCTGGGAAGCTATGAAAAATGCTGGGCCAGGGCGCCTTTCCAGACCAGTGACATCATGCTCTCTATGGCTAGGGCCCAGGCATTAATATTCTCTTTTTAAAAGGTTCTCAGATGATTAGATGATTCTAATATGCATCTCAACCCCTAAACATGAGAACCATTAAACTAGTTGAACCAGAGGGACTGCCACTGGGAACTCTCTAGGCAAGTTGAAGCATGGCCCCTGCCCGAACTGATGGAAGCTGTGGAGTATTTAGGTGAGGAGTATTTATTGGCACCCACCCAGGTCCTCCTCCATAGCCATCTTCCCCCAGTCTCTGGCAGAGAACCCACAGTGGGCAATGATGCCCACATGGAGGAGGTAGCATCTGGAAAGAGGGGGAAGGGTTTTCCAGGCTTCCCAAGGATTGGACACAGAACCCTGGCTTCTGGCTCCTAGCCAGGATATTAAGACTGTTCTGTACCACTTGCTAGCTCAGCCTTAAGACACACGCCACTGGCTCAGTGCCTACAGCTCAAGCGGCTAACGTGCCGCCACAGAGCTGGTGGTTTTGAATCCAGCCTGGGCCTGCTCAACAACAATGACAACTACAACCAAAAAATAGCTGGGCGTTGTGGAGGGCACCTGTAGTCCCAGCTACTTGCGAGGCTGAGGCAAGAGGATCCCTTAAGCCAAAGAGTTTGAGGATGCTGTGAGCAGTGATGCTATAGCACTCTACCCAGGGTGACAGCTTGAGACTCTTGTCTCAAAAAAAAAAAAAAAAAGACACACGCCACTCTAACCACACAACCCCAAAGCTAAGCCCTAACTACTACTCAGGGTCCAAATGACACTTCTGGGAACCCACAGCCAGAAAACAGGAAGCCAAGGAGAAATAATAGCGGGAGGAAAGGCCACAGGGCAGAGGTCAGCACATAGCTCAACCACCGGGTAGGATCCAACTCAGGGGAAAGTGGCAGGGCCAGCGAGGAGGAGGGGAAGCCACACGTGGCCCATCTGCCCAGAGCTTCCAACACTAATACAGCAAGCCCCCACACCACCTGTGTCCATCCTGCCTTTAACCCCAGCAGATAGCCGTCTTTACCAGGCACCCCTTAGCATTTTACAAGCTCAGTGATTCTGACAGAACCCTTGGCCCACTCTTCATAAAGCATCCCATCAGAGGCCCTCTCTGCTTAGGCTAGAACTTACAGTTGAGCTCAAAGAACAAGGGGCAGGCATGGGAATGGGCTGACGCCACAAACAGCATCCTAGAACAGAAATATAGTGGCAGAGAGAAGGATCCACAGTGTTGAGAAAAAAGGATGGGCATCTCTTGGGCACTGTCTCTAGTGCTCCACTGAAAATCCAGTTCTGTATACCCTCCCCAGAGCTCAGGATATAGAGCAACAGCAATCCACCTTGTGAAGGCACAGTCTCCCCTCTCTGGGTCCAGCAGGGTCTGGTGCAATAGGGGGAACCGTCTGAAGCACCACTTGAACTCAGTCAAGCCAGCAGAGAAATGACTTGACCCAATGATCACACCCAAGGCAGAAGGTATTGCACAGGAAGTTGGTCTGGAAATCCAGAGAGGGTTCTCAGCCCAGACCCCTCCTGGGGGCTCTCTCTGCCTCTGACAGTAGATGCTATCCTCCGTCGCTCTTCCCTTTTCTGCAGAGTGGCCAACAGGAGTCTCAGATGGACCCTCCCTGAGGTTCCTGAAGGTGGACTGGCAGGAAACAGCCCCTTCTGTAAACTCCATCTGCTCAACAAGGCTAGGAACCAATGCCTACAGAAAAACAGACTTCTAGGGATGGGGGTTTGGAGGAGGCAGTGAATGCAGCAGAGGTGACAGGAGGCAGAGCAGAACTCAGTCCACAGGGTACAGAGCTCAGAAGCAAGCTGAAACCCTTGCAATGCCTTTGTTTCCTCTGCAAAGCCCATGAGGTTAGGATTACACAGGAAAAATGCTGGGAGGCGGGGTTGAGAAATCCAATTACTTAAGCACCAAGGGCACAAGAGTTCCAGGCCACAGAGGTAAATGGGATTTGCTTAGACCCTAATCTTTCTATCCTTGGAATGTTTGCCTCTTAAGGAAGGAACATTTTTGTAGCAAGACACTTATCTACCTCCCTCCCTCTCCACTATCCTCTAGAATGAGGTGACCAAGATAGAAGGAAATTAGAATTCTTTTTTTTTTGGTCTAATCTTTAACATCTCAAGCAAAAACCCAAAGATCCAGATGGTGCCTGGAAACATCCCCAGTGGGTAGGGCGCCAGCCACATGCACTGAGGCTGGCAGTTTCGAACCCAGCCCGGGCCAGCTAAACAATGACATTAAGCAACAAAAATAAAAAAAATAGGCATTGTGGTGGGCACCTGTAGTCCCAGCTACTTGGGAGGCTAAGGCAAAAGAATTGCTCAAGCCCAAGAGTTTGAGGTTGCTGTGAGCTATAATGCCACAGGACTCTACTGAGGGTGACCAAGTGAGACTGCCTCAAAAAAAAAAAAAAAAAGACCCAGCAGGAGGAAGCAGAGGAAGATGGCCAAACTCAAGAGGTCAAAACTATCTGCATGCCTGTCTGTACAGAAATAAGAGCAGGGTTTGTAATCAGCCATCAGAGGAAAGAGGCTACACCTCTAGGTTATTAAGATCCATGGAATGGAAAAAGCTCAAAGGTCAAGGTGCCCTGACTGCAGCAATGAAGCTTTAGTCTCTTGCAGAGCCCAAGTCCACATTGGCATCTACAGGAAACGTGACCTCCTCCTAAACTGTTGTTTTTTTCCAAGTCATGCCCCTCACACACCCCTTTCAGACAGTTCACAGTCCTCCATCAGACTTCCAGAGGTGAAGGGGAAAGCAGGAGACATCCTTATCCACTGAAACAGGGATGCAATTAAATCTTTGGGGGTGCTCCAAGAGAATCTCTGGGACAGAAAGATCTCTACTCTTCCAAGTGCTGGCTCTGTCCTAAAGACCAAGGGTACAGAAGAGTGGAAAAGCGATGTCCAAAAAGGAGTAGAGAGGCATCAAAACAGAAACAGTAGCCAGGCACGGTGGCTCACACCTGTAATCCCAGCACTCCAGGAGGTCATGTCAGATGGATTGCCTGAGCTCAGAGTAAGAGACCATCCTAAGCTAGAGCAAGACCCTGCCTCTAAAAATAGCTGGGTGTTGTGGTGGGCACCTGCAGTCCCAGGTATTTGGGAGGCAGAGGCAAGAGAATTGCTTGAGTCCATGAGTTTGAGGTTGCTGTGAGCTGTGACACCAGGTCACTCTACCGAGGGTGACAAAGTGAGACTCTGTCTCCAAAAAAAAAAGAAAAAGTAGAAACACTATGCTCTTTTAGAGGCAAAGGTCAAAAACAGCGCTAAGATCATACACTTCGGGTGGCACTTGTGGCTCAAGGAGTAGAGCACCGGCCCCATATATCAGATGTGGTGGGTTTAAACCCAGCCCTGGTCAAAAACTGCAAATAATAATAATAATAATAATAATGATAACCCAATGCTTGAAAAATGTACATCAGAATTCACACACATTTGAAGTAGATAAACAGAAATGATTAAAAAATAAACTTAAAAAAAAAAGATCAGGCTCGGCGCCTGTGGCTCAGTCGGCTAAGGCGCCAGCCACGTACACCTAAGGTGGCGGGTTCGAGTCCCCAGCCCGGGCCCGCCAGACAACAATGATGGCTGCAACCAAAAAATGGCTGGGCGTTGTGGCGGGTGCCTGTGGTCCCAGCTACTTGGGAGGCTGAGGCAGGAGACTCGCTTGAGCCCAGGAGTTGGAGGTTGCTATGAACTGTGATGCCATGGCACTCTACCCAGGGGGATAGCTTGAGGCTCCGTCTCAAAAAAAAAAAAAAA
>CAUYQV010155055.1:0-15016 GCA_963574575.1 Galagoides demidoff | reverse complement strand
AACTCAAGGGTTCTGTCCTTTTTCAAAGAAGCTGGTGCTAAGGGCTTAATCCTATCACCCCCTTGTAAGGATAGGTTACGAAGTCGTGGGGTGGCTGATAGTCCACTCCTTAATCCCTTTAGCTAATACAGGGGATACCTGACACATCTCTCAGGGGAATACTAGGAGCAGAGTAGAACACAGAATAAGCCAGGTGGCCTGTGAAAGAACTGGTTATTCAAATAAGTTGGCTCTCACCCTAGTCCCAAGCAAGGAAGCACAGGACAGCTTCCACCAGTGGGAAATGGAGCCTTGCTCAGACAGCAGCCATGCAAGCCCTAGCACAGGACCCTCACAAACTTGTTCCAGAGTCTCGCAGGAAGGGTGATTCGCCTGTCCCCCCCGCCCAAGCTCATTTCTTACTTTCTGCATTGCAGTCTCAGTTCTCCTTCTCTATCTAACCTGTCTTTTCAAGTCTAGGCACCAGCGGGCGCTCAGTTAAATGAATGACTGCTCACATCAACAGTCTAGTAACCAGGGCCAGCTATGCGACTTTCAGGGCCCAGTAAAAAATGAAAATATGTGGTCTCTTGTTCAAAAAGTGTGTGTGTGTGTGTGTGTGTGTGTGTGTGTCAGAGGGGAAGGTTTACTGAGATACAGAGCTTTCTCTTTCTTTCATGTCTTCTCTCAATTTGTCATGGTATTTTCTAATGTGCTCTTCAATCTGTTCCAAGTACAGAAAAGTTAAAATATTAAATTATTAGCATGAATTCTCCTGCTTATCTTTGTGTTGAACAATGTCATTTTTAAATGTGAATATAAGAGCATTTAATTCATATGAGGAATCAGTGAAATTATGCAGTTTATATTTCCTAGCCCTACCATGCATCTGTATCGCACTATTATCAGTGCATAAACTAATGGCATATTTTTTATTTCACTTCTTGTTACAATTCTACCAACACTCCTTTTGCCTTCCTGATGATTAAGGATGAGTAAGGGAACATAAAAGAAAATGAAGAAGGGCTTGCCCTGTCTTTCTCATTCCTTCTGTGTCATCGTTTTCAGCATAAGTGATTCACAATGCGAGGAAGTATGTGAGTAAGGAAAGATATGATGGGATTCTGTGGCCTTTGACATTTCTTTGAGCATCACTGCCTATCTCTGAGAATCGTAGTGAGGACCCTGAGCACATCCCTCTAACAGTCCGTAATGTGCACAATGTGTTAGCAACAAGATCAGCCCTGAAATCGCCATCAAATTCTAAGTCAACTGAATTGATTTCATATAGCCTGTAGAAATACTTTCATTTTATTATATCACCTGACAGTATTTGTCTATTGTGGCCAGAGGTAAAGAGGAGAAGGATAATGAGTGAAATACATAACAGGGGATTTCTGTGACCAATTTTTATCCATCATATTGTAGTCCCAAGGGTCCTAAACTGATTAAATACAAACAGATCTCCTGACCAATGTGGCTTTGTGGGCTCTACAGGATTCATTCCCCTTACCACCAAGATAATTCAATTCAACAAATATTGAGTTTTACCATACGCTTGCTGTGACAATGCCAAGACCAGCTAAGGAGGCAGGGCAGAAACTGAAAGAGACTGTAGATTAAGATATTCTCCCTGGGAAGCACATGGACATTTAGGAAAATTGAATAAAGAGCTTCTGAAAATTACCTGAGATTCTATCCAGGAAGCCATGTTCCAATCTGCAGCATGTGCACAATTACACACTTCCTCACCCCAAGCCCTCAAAGTGGCTTTGTCTCTGCCTCTGTCAAGGTAAATTACAATAGGAAAGCGGACCTAGGAGCAGGTGAAGAGAGCTGTGGTTTCTGTCTCTTGGTCCCTGGAAGCTGTTAAGAGATCATACCAGGAAGAAGTGGCTGGAGATTCTGGAAGGTCAGCAATGACTTTTCCTCAGGGGCAGGTACTCAGGTTCCCCTGAGATGAAGGGGCCCTGCCAACCTAGGTGGTAAAAAAAGAAAACAGGTGTTTTCAGACTAATGGTGAACCTGTTTCTGTGTTCTAAAAAGGAAGAAAGCCATTACTCACGCCTGTAGCCCTAGTACTCTGGGAGCCCAAGCCAGGTGCATTGCTTGAGCTCAAAAGTTCAAGAGCAGCCCAAGCAAGAGTGAGACCCATCTCTACCAAAAATAGAAAAAATATCTGGAATTGTCACAGATGAGTGCAGCCCCAACTACTAGGGATACTGAGGCAAAAGGATTGATTGTTCAAGCCTAAGAATTTGAGATTGCTATGAGCTATGAAGCTACAGCGCTCAATCCAGAGGAACAAAGTAAAACTCTGTCTCACAAAAAAATAAAAAAGATAAAATAAAAATGAAGAAAGGATTTGAGAAGAAATAGTTTGTTTATCTATTTGTTCCAGAAATATTTTCTGAACATCTACTCTGTATGTCAGGCACTGAATTAAGTGTTGGAAGGAAAAGAACAAATAAGACATTTGTTTTGCCCAGAGGATATTTGCTCTCAGTCTACTGAGGGAAACATTTATTACATAAAAAGCAAATATGGTACCAAACCCTGTCTTCAGGCATTAAGTAGCTCTGCTATAGAATGAATATTGATGTCCCCTCAAAATTCATATGTTGAAATCATAACCATCAATCTGATGGTATTAGCAGGTTGAGTCTTTTATACGTGGTTAATCATGATGACAAAGTCTTCAAAAATGGGTAAGTGCCCATATAGAGACCCCAGAGAGCTCTTCCATACTGTCAAACATGTGAGGATCCAACAAGAAAACAGACGTCTGTCTATGAACCACTAAGTGGGATCTCATCAGAGCCTGAATCTGCCAGTGCTTTGATTCAGGACTTCCAGCCTCCAGGACTGTCAGAAATAAGTTTCTCTTGTTTACAAGCTACACAGTTTATGATAGTTTGTTATAGTAGGAGCCTGAACTGACAAAGATAAGCTCTATGCATGGAGCATCCTTAATGCGTATTTAGTAAATGCTTAAATAAATGAGTAAATGAAGATAAGACTTCTCAGGGGAGTTTATAGATAAGGATAGTCTTGAAATTTATTAGCAGCTACCAAGCTTGCTTCATGCAGAAAGAACAAGTACAAAATTCCAGGTACAAAAGCCAGCAAGGCATGTCCAGGAAAGTCTCAAGAGGTAGTAAGTATGGATAGACAGCAGGATATAAGGACACAGGTGAGAAATGAGTGTGAAAAAAGTGAGCAAGAATCAGGTAAGGAAGAGTTTTATATGTCATGTTAGGGTACTGGACTTTACACAAAGGGCAATGTGGATCCCAAGGCAAGAAGGAGATGGGATCAGTTAATGTTTTAGGAAGCTCTTTCTGGCGGCAGTGTTGAGTACAGACTGCAGAGGGCTTGGATATGAGCACAGAGACACTAGTTGAGCCTTGCCACAATCCAAATTGTTATCAGAGATAATGGTCATCTAGGCAGGGATAGAGATGAGTGAAAATATTTGAGGAATACTAAAAAAAGGAAACATGAGGATTTCTGATTGATTGGGTATTGGGATGTGACTGAAGTAGGAGTCAGATTTCAGGTCTGGGCAAGTAGTCAATGGTGGCACTATTTCCTAAGATAACAATTCACTGCCATCACCTCCATAAGAAAGACTCTGGCTTGGTGGTGGGGGGAGGAAAAATTCTGCTGGGCATATGGTAGATTTGAGGTTGCTAAGGTAAATCCATGCTGGGATATCCAGTAGTCTAAGGTAAATCCATGCTGGGATATCCAGTAGTCAGTAATATAGTTGAGAGCTGTGAAATTTTGGCTAGAAAAATATATAGATGATTTTATATACAGTAGAACCTCCATAGTTGACCACCTACTTAAGTTGACCCAATTTTCATAGACCAGAAATGCGCTACATGTATCAGTATAGTAAGCCTAGTTCTTTATGTTGACTCTTTGCTGTAGTCCCTTGGGCGGCAAGCTTACAGAGATTTTGCTGTATATTAAAGCTATAAGATTTGGCTTGGCACCTGTAGCTCAGTGAGTAGGGGCCACATACAACCAAGCTGGAGAGTTTGAGCCTGGCCCAGGCCAGCTAAACAACAATGACAAGTGCACCCCCAAAATAGCCAGCGTTGTGGTGGGAGTCTGTGGTCCCAACTACTCAGGAGCCTGAGGCAAGAGAATTGCTTAAGCCCAAGAGTTTGAGATTGCTGTGAGCTGTGATGCCAAGGCACTCTACCTACGGCAACACAATGGGACTCTGTCTCAAAATAAACATAAAAATAAAAAGATAAAGTTGCAAGATTGGAAGAATTCACATAGATAGATTATAAAATGAAAACCAAAGGGGCCATAAAGTGGATAACAACACAAATATGGTGGAGCAAATGAAAATCTGAAGGAAAATAAAGAACTATAAAGATAAAATAGAAGTCCACCCAAAAAGGGTAATGTCACCGAAACCAAGGAAGAGAGCAACAAAGTAAAATATTCAGCGAGGACAAGTAAGATAAGAATATGTACATGTCCAGTGTATTTGGGAGCAAGAAGATCACTTGTCACCTTGATAAGAGGACTTGTCACCTGGATGCACCCACATGCTGCCTCTGGCATTGAGTACAGTTGTCAGAATCCACCTATCTACCTTGCTTCAACATCTTCTATGACAGCCAGCTGAATATGAGCTCTGCTTCCAACATTCGGACTCATCAACAGGATCCCAACATCTGTAAAATCATTCATAGGGTCTGTGTGAAACTGGGTACTTGAAGAAAAAAGTGGATTAGCCAGAGGTATCGAAAGTTTTCTGGGGTTTCTTACGCATGATATTTCTTATTATGTTTTCAGTAAACAGAAGATTGGAAAACAAATTTTCCTTAGACATCCAGACTTTACAGGCTTTCTCACCTCTCAGCAGCTGTGACTGGCAAATCTAGTTCATATAAACAGGAGTCAAAGGAGAGGTGCATGTGTTTCTCACTGTCAGAATGTGAGAGGCAGGGATGGAATACATGCAAAGTGGCTGCTCTCAGCAAAGACTTGGGTCATGAAATGCATGATTAAAATGTTGGCAAATTTCTAATTCGGAAGAGGTGGTTAGTGATACTGGTCTCTGGGAATAAGGGTAGAAAATCCAACCTAGGTATCTGTCAGCTTCAGATTGCTACAGACTTTCAGAGTTTATTCTAATTATGGGATCAATTTCCCATGTTCCTCTAGCACTCTCCCTTACATTTATATAACCTGGGGGAATGGTTCACACCAAAAATCATAGGGTCTCAGAGTCAGCACAGTGAATCTGTCAGGTATCAGCGAGCACATAATTTTTCTCACCTTCCCAAATTCTTTCTTGGCTCTCTGATTCTCTGCTTTATGCTTTCTCTGTTTCTTTTTCTCTCTCCATCCATTATCTCTCTTTCTTTCTCCCCCATCCCTTTCTTCTTCCCTTCCTCCATCCAATGGAGGCATCTCTTATATTTTCTTTCCTTTCTTTTCCACTCTACACCTCTCTCTCTCTCTCTCTCTCTCTCTCTCTCTCTCTCTCTCTCTCCTCCCCATCTCTTTCCTACTTTCCTCCTTCACTCTCCTGTCTTTCCATCTCCTCCTCAGGTTGAGATAACTTCACAGGCATGAGTGGAGGACAGAAATCATACTTAGTTTTTTTTTACTCTGCTGCCGTAGGCTAGAGTGCCATGGTGTCACAACACTCAGCAACCACAAACTTCTTCCCGGGCTCAGGTAACTGTCTTGCCTCAGCCTCCTGAGTAGCTGGGACTGCAGACATTCTTAATAAATTTTAAGTAAGACTAAACCACAAAGAAAACTTTTTTAGAATGGGAACTGAAAAACATTGAAATGGAGGAATAGATTTGCCCAAGAAATGTGGGAAGATGATCCACCTACCCTATTATGAGAGAGTTCAGTTGACACTGAGCCAGAGAAAAGTATTATTAAACTTCAGTTGCTAAGTGTGGCATATAACGAGGTAGAAAATGCCAGAAGTCCGTAAATAATTTTTAAAAAATCCTAAAATCAAAGCTATAAAAATTCAATAGAAAGTATCAAATACAGCAAGACAAGTAAAATCTCTGAATAATACAGGGAAAATATGGAAGATGAGAAAAAACAAAAAGGAAGAAATCAGCTTGAAAGGCATTTGGGGTCAGCAGGCTTAGCTAGAGTTGCTTGAGCAGAACAGAAAAAAAGGAAGATGGAAGATAACCCAAAGAATTTAAGATGATGAGACATCCCAAATGATGGCTCAGAGAGGAAAACATCTCCCAAGGCAAATTAAATGTCTTATCCTAATACATCTTTGAGGTTATTTGCATCCACACTCGTGAATTTAATATGTATTATCTGCTTCATAATTTAACCCCATCATCCTTGGGCTTCAAGTTTCTGGCTCTATTGAAATAGTTCTTATTTCTTCCTAATACAAATTACCACTCTTGACTCCCTATCTGATTACATCACAGTTTCTTAGACAAGGAAGAATGCCCAATCACATGCTGTTTTCTCCTTCTGATCACATCCGTGGACTCTATTTCTGAGAAATCCCTTTACAATCCAGCTTGTCTACTTTAGAATATGTTTTCCATGGGGTTTAATCTCTAAATGCTAACCCTAAGGAGGGAGGTCCCACCTGAAACTTCCATAGACACACCCACCAACAAAAGAGATAGGTAAGATGGTGATGGGGATAACTGGGTTGTGTCTAAGATAGTTTTCCATTTCAAGTCTTGGTATTCATTTTAATTTATTTTCTCCCTGATCCATCTAAGAAGATTAGATTTCATTAGATTGGTTCTAACTCCTCACAATTTTTCCATGTCATTTTGGGCAAAGTGTACTTTCCTACCATTCAACTTTAAGTTTGGTCATGAGACTTACCTTGGCCAACACAGTGTAAGCAGACATGACATTAATAGAAATTAAACTCTGTTTCTGTGGTTAAGCTTTCTCTTTTGTGTTTCTCTCTCATCATGAGAATAATACGCCTTGGGTAGTTGCTGGATCAAGGCATATGAGATACACATGGAGCTGACCCAGACCCACCTCTACACCTTGGAGCAAAACCTAACAGCCTAAACTAGACCAGACAAACTTCTGTCAATTTACAGAAGCTTAATCCAGAAATAAGGTTTTTGTTTTGGAATCCAGTATAGTTCTGAATTTTTTTAAAAAATACATCATTATCATCATAGCTAATAGTTACACTGTGGGAAGTGAAATTATCATGACTACATTTTTACTTTGTAGTGTGGTGGCAAAATATTACATGTGAAGTAGCCAGGCACAGTGGTTCACATATGATATCTCAGCACTTTGGGAGTCTGAAGTAGGAGGATCATTTGAGGCCAGGAGTTTGAGGCCAGCCTGGGCACCATAGTAAGACTATATCTTTATGAAAATTTAAAAATTAGTTGGGCAGAGTGATCCACACCTATAGTCCCAGCTCTTTGGGAGTCTGAGGCAGGAGGATCCCCTGAGACCAAATGTTTGAGGCTGCAGTGAGCTATGATGACACCACTGCACTCTGCCTGGGTGACAGAGCAAGACGCTACACACACACACACAATCTGAAAAGGCTTTTCACTCCTCTTACTCCTGTGACAATGCAGCAGCAAGTGTAGTAAGGAAGTGACCTCTAAAGGAA
Organism: Galagoides demidoff; assembly: GCA_963574575.1. Lineage (NCBI taxonomy): Eukaryota > Metazoa > Chordata > Mammalia > Primates > Galagidae > Galagoides > Galagoides demidoff. The sequence continues at coordinate 7,404 of CAUYQV010155055.1, read as the reverse complement.
GGATGATCATTTGATTAAGAAAGAGCAAATAACGTGTGAAAAGAAGGAAGACAATTTTCCATGATTTTGATTTTAAGACTATTACACATCACCAAGTAACAATCTAGTCATGAGGCCCCTTCACTATTCAAGATTGCTTTAATTTGCAACTCCAGAAAACTAGCTGAGCAAAATTGATTACTGCACTGCACACAGAGATGACAGCCAGTACTACTATTATTTACTTACTATATACTAATCTGAAATCTAGACCTTAAGTTGAATTGATTTCTTACAATAGCCACCCCTGCCACACACAAGATCTTATTTTTACACCAGAAATGTTCAAAGCACTCTGTTTATTAACTAATTTAATTTATCGAACATTTAGTCCTGTGAAATGACTACTACTATTATTCCTAATTTACCAAATAAAAAAATTTTTAAATGTTTAAACATGCGTCTCAAACTTATAGAATATAAAGCCTAATGTAAGAGGCTCTGAATGATAATGATGAGTCAGTTACAATGTATCGTCAGTTTTAACAAGCAGACCACTCTGACGGGGGTGTTAATAATGGAGGAGGTCGTGCATGTGTAAGGGAAAGGGGATATATGGGAAACCTCTGCCCCTTCTGCTTAATTTTGCTGTGAACTTAAAACTGCTCTACAAAAATTAAGTTTATGTTTTTTTAAACACACACACCCATACATCTCACACAGAGGAGTAACTTCTCGAGATAAGTAACATCCCTATCCATACACACAGCAGGCATTAATATCCATTGACTAGAAATGGAGGATGGAGTAACTATGAAGTCAACTAAGAACACACTGACTTTCAGCCCATCAATCACTGAACAAATAAACAATACAGGACAGCCAACAGTGACCACCCAAGTGAGTTTGTCTTTTGCTTTCTTATTCCCAGGAAGACTACGAGACCTCAGTAATAACATCAATTTCTTCTATACTACAATAATCCTGGCCAGGCGCAGTGCTCGCTCCTGTAACCTGGCATTCTGAGGCCAAGGTAGGTGGACTACTTGAACTTAGGAGTTCAAGACCAGCCTGAAGAAGTGAGAACCCATCTCTACTAAAAATAGGAAAAAAGTAGCCAGGCATAGTGGTTCATGCCTGTAGTCCCAGTTACTCGGAGGCTGAAACCAAAGGATTGATCAAGTCCAAGAGTTTGAGGTTGTTGTGAGCTATGATGTCACAGCACTCTACCCAGGGCAACAGAGTGAGAATGGTTTAAAAAGAAATAAAAAAATAATGTTGAATGTGACTTTCCAGTTTTTGATGGCAACATAATGTAAAAAATGCTTTTTACATTATGACATACTATATATACATGTATATATTAAACTAACACGGAAGCTTTGTGAGGAATTACCCTTTATACAAGGCATGCTCTGGATTATTTTTTCTATTTATCTCCCTCTTTTTTTGGTTCTTTAATGCTAACAGAAACCTCACTATGTAAATTTCATAATCAATTAATAGGAAACAACTCAATTTGAGGAACAGGAATTTCGTGCCCATACTTTGCTTTTCTGGGTAGAGTTAAATTTCAGCCTACACTTGTTAACTTTGATGAGTCACTTCACCTCCCTGAGTGTCACTTTGTTGGTGAAATAAATACTCTCATTAACTATTCATAGAGTGCCTGAATTGAATAAGAGAGAGGGTGATAAGAATACCTTGGAAGAGTTTATTGGAATCCAGTGTGTAGCCATCAGCGTGTGCCATGAAGGAAACATCTATCTCCTTCCCCTGGGTACTTTGTCCAATCCATTAGCAAGTTCCTTTAGTTCTACCTTCAAATGTATTTCAGATCTGTCCTCTTCCCTCCACTCCCACTGTTAAATCCCAGTCCATGCCTCCATCACCAGAAAAGCTTCCTCCCATGTGTGCTGTCCTCTCCTCCCGCCCCTCTAGAGTCCACCCCCAAAACAACAGCCTCTGAGACCTGTAAAAGGCTTTATTTTGAGGTTGGCTGGGTATGCGTGGTGGCTCACACCTATAAGTTTATCACTCAGAGGCCAAGGCAGGAGGATTGCCTGAGGCCAGGAGTTCAAGAGCTGCCTGGGAAACATAGCCAGACCCCATTTTGGGTTTTTTTGTTTGTTTGTTTTAATGTTACCTTGAAAAGATTTCAAACATAAAGTCGAGAGACTACTACAGTGAACATCCATATGCCCTTAACAATTTGCCACTTTTGCACACATGCCTCCCCACACCCCATCCACTATTTGAGAGTAAGTTGCAAAGACCATGACCCCTCATAAGGATGAGCATTCTCTTCATATCCGTGATGGTTTATCAAACTTAGGATGCTGATATAATACCATCATCTGACAGTCAGTACACATTCCAAATCTGCCAATTGTTCCAACACTACCCTTCATAGCAACTATTTTTTTTCCCAGTCCAGGATCACATATTTTATTTAGGCGTCATGCTTCTCAGTGACTTTAAAACAACAAATCAGATCACATTGTTCCCCAACTTTACACCCTCCACCCTTCTGCCCTGGTTCACTCTTCTTCAGCCACATTACTTCTCTTCCTCAAACACAAGTTCTAGACCCTTCTGGCCTGGACCCTTCAAAGCCTCCCTGAGACCCTGAAGCTTTCCTGAGGGAACCCCACTCCTCAGAGACAATCCAGAGCACCACTTCTGTGGCCATACTCCTTGGCTTTCTCTCTCCCTGTCTCTCTCTCACTTTACTCCTGACTCCCACAGTCTGTGATAAACATACTGCTTTACTTGCTTATCTTCATGTTCTCCCCAGAATGTAAACTCCATGAAAGCAGGGGTGTCTCTGAGAATAACGCGTAACTCAGGATAAACACTCAATAAACATTTCTGAATGAATAAAAGAATTAATAAATGAACAAATAAGGGAAAAGGTGGCCATCCCAATGATGTCCCTACTGTAGGCTTCACACTGACAGATACAGGTCTGTAAGACCTTTTTCTTTGCCACAGGACAGTACAGTGTGTGGTCACAGCTGAGGAGCATTCGTACTAACACACCAAGGGAAGCACTGTGGGGAGCCAAGGTGACTAAGAACAGTATGATCTGGACTGCTGGTGCAAGAAGCTGTAGGGTACCAGATACACACACTCCCTCAACTAGAGAAGGAAAAGCCCACAGAGTTACACAGAAGGCCTGGCTCTGGAATCAGATGCCAACCTTCAACTCCCCTTTGTAGCCCTAACTCTCCTTAGGCCTTAATTTCTTCAAATGTATATTAAGGATAATGTCTACCCTGTAGGCCACCTGAGAGGAAAGGATGCTCCAAGAAAGAGCTGAGTGACAGGTCCTTTAAAATGAAAGGAAAACAGGCTCCTGAATAGAGGCCAGGTGGAAGTAAAGGCAGGCACACTAGTGGGCAACACGGTTCAGTTCAGCTTTACTAACAGCAACTGCAATGAAATGCCCCGCGTCATGTCAGGTGCAGACACACTTCCCTCCTCACGCTTGCTCAGCCCTGTCTGGACCAGACAGAAAGCAGCTAGCACACACAAACAGAACCTAAAGACAGCAGAAGTGACTTCTGGGCATGTGGGCTCCCACCCCTGCCGCAGCTGCACAGAGGGCTCAACTACACAGCCTATAAGGTCCCTCTCAACCCTGAGATTCTTTTGGGTTTTGTTTTTTTTTTTTTTTGCATTTTTTGGCCAAGGCTGGGTTTGAACCTGCCACCTCTGACATATGGGGCCGGCGCCCTACTCCTTTGAGCCACAGGCACTGCCCAGCCCTGAGATTTTTTTTTCTTTTTTTGAGACAGAGTCTCACTCTGTCACCCTGAGTTGAGTGCTGTGCAGTCACAACTCACAGCAACCTTTTCGACTCAAGTGATTCCCTTGGCTCAGCCTCCCAAGTAGCTGGGACTATAGGTGCCTACCACAGTGCCTGGCTAGTTTTTCTATTTTTAGCAGAGACCAGGTCTCACTTTTCTTTTTTGCTCAGGCTGGTCTCGAACTCCTAAGCTCAAGCAATCCACCTGCCTCTGCCCTGGTAGGTAGGCATGAACCACCGCGCCCTCCTCAATCCTGAGATTCTACAATTATTTTAAAAATTGGGTGGTACCTATGGCTCAGTGAAGAGGGCGCCAGTCCCATATACCAAGGGTGGTGGGTTCAAAGCCAGCCCCAGCCAAACTGCAACAAAAAAAAACAGCAGGGCGTTGTGGCAGGCGCCTGTAGTCCCAGCTACTTGGGAGGTTAAGGCAAGAAAATTATCTAAGCCCACGAGCTAGAGGTTGCTGTGAGCTATAACGCCACAGCACTCTACCAAGGGTGACAAAGTGAGACTCTGTCTCTTAAAAAAAAAAAAGGTTGAATTAAGTATGTCTCCAGTACACATAAGCCACAGTGGCAGAAATTATGGATTATGGCTTGGCAACTATGGCTCAAGTGGCTAAGGTGCCAGCCACATACCTAACCTGGTGGGTTCAAATCCAGCCTGGCCTGCCAAACAACAATGAGGGCTATAACCAAAAAATAGGTGGGCATTGTGGCAGGTGTCTGTAGTCCCAGTAACTTGGGAGGCGGAGGCAGGAGAATTGTTTGAGCCCAGGAGTTGGAGGTTGCTGTGAGCTGTGATGCCACAACACTCTACCAAGGGCGACAGCTTGAGGCTCTGTATCAAAAAAAAAAAAAGAAAGAAAGAAATTATGGATGATAAAAGTAAGTTTAAAGGGCTCAGTACCCATAGCACAGTGGTTATGGCACTGGCCACATGCACCTAGGTGGGCAGGTTCGAATCTGGCCCAGGCCAGCTAAACAACAACAACTGCAACAAAAAAATAGCCAGGTATTGTGCCAGGCACCTGTAGTCCCAGCTACTTCGGAGCCTGGGGTAAGAGAATCACTTAAGCCCAAGAGTTTGAGGCTGCTGTAAGCTGTGACACCGCAGCACTCTACCAAGGGTAACAAAGTGACACTGTCTCAAAAAAATAATAATATTTTACAGCATAGTCTCTACCTCTAAGGAACTTACAACCAGCTGAGACTGCCTAGACACACAGAAGGAAGAGGCACAAACAGTACCAATGTCCCATTCAGACGATGGAGAACATTATGCCCCAGCACTTCCAAGGAGGAGACTTTCAAGGAAGGGTAAAACGCTGTCCTGGGATGTGAGGCTGTGAAGCATATGGTTACTTGAGGAGTATATCCTCAGCTAATTAACATCAGTGGCAGTTTTCTTTTTGTGCTGTGGGCTCTGGTGTCAGCTGGACATTACAGCCACAGGCTGACATCTCTAGGACAGGAGGCACATCTAATTCTTGGCTTAACATCCAGCACAGGTTCCAGAGCATGCGGTGACTTGGCAGACGTTCTGCTACACAAAGCAGGATGACATGGGATAGTGCACTGGAGGGGGTAAAGAATGTGGAAGAGGCAGTCTGGAGGAGAAAGGTATGTCTCCAGGAGGGCTGACAAGGCTCCAAGAGCAGCATGGGCACAAAACAATGCTCAAAGAAGAGAAGAAGGAAACTAGTGGGCACTCACCTAACTCTAGATTCCACTTGTTCTCCAAGCTCAAAGGCCAATCTTTTAGCCCTCAATTCAAAACAATGTCAGAAATTGAAAAAGACTTTTATCCAGCAAGCAAAGTGAGACCCAGTCTCTACTAAAAATGTAAAACCTAGCCGGGCATTGTGGCAGGTGCCTATAGTGCCAGCTATTCAGGAGGCTGAAGCAAGAGACTCACTTGAGCCCAAGAGTTTAAAAGTTGTTGTGAGCTGTGACACCTTGGCACTCTACCCAGGGCGACCTAGTGAGACTCTGTCTCAAAAAATAAATAAATAAACAAAGAAGTCTTTGTCTGTTTCTGGTCATTGTATAAGATCAAGACATGGAGCAGCCAAAATGAGAAGCTACTCAACTCTAAAATGCAATCAAGATCTGCAGTCTTCAAAAAAAAAATAAAAAGAAAGAAAAAGATCTTCAATCTGGATAATCTGTCCTTAAGACTGACAATGTAGGTCTCATGTTCGAAATCTAAGTTACCTTAGTCAGAATACCAGAAAACATGATCTGTGACTCCTTATCAACGTAAACACATCCTCCCAAAACTCTCCAAGTCTGGCAAAAAATTGTCCACATGTGGCTTGGCACCCATAGCACAGTGGTTACATCTATAGCGCCAGCCACATATACCAAGGTTGGCGGGTTCAAACCAAACAGCAATGACAACTGCAACAAAAAACAGCCAGGCGTTGTGGAGGGCACCTATAGTCCCAGCTACTTGGGAGGCTGAGGCAAGAGAATCGCTTATGCCCAAGAGTTTAAGGTTGCTGTGAGCTATGACGCCATGGCACTCTACCAACGGCAACATAGTGAGACTCTGTCTCCAAAAACAAAACCATCCAACTGTTTCCGGGTCATGCAGTAATAGACAAATGGAAACTTAATTTCCATTAATAAATAATGTACCTACCTGCATTCACTCAACAGAGGTGAGCAGAGATACAGTCCCTGTCTTCATGGAGCTTTTCCATCTAAAGGGGACATAAAACTTACAAAATAGCCAGACAAACATACAGAGGGGGCCAAAAAAATGTATACACATTTTAAGAAAGAAAAAAACTAATAAAATTATAATACTGAAGTCACATTTGACTTCTACAATTATAAGGGATATAAGATACAACATACAAGATAACAAATGTCATTGGTATATATTGCGTATTTAAAATTTTTAATACAGACTCGGTACCCGTAGAAAAGTGGTTATGGCGCCAGTCACATACACCAAAGGTAACGGGTTCAAACCTGGCCAAGGCCAGCTAAAACAACTGCAATAACAAAAAAAAAAAAAAACCAATAACCGGGCATTCTGGCAGGTGCCTGTAGTCCCAGCTACTTGGGAGGCTGAAGCAAGAGAATTGCTTAGCCCAAGAGTTTTGAGATTGCTATGAGCTGTGACACCACAGTATTCTACCAAGGGTGACATAATGAGACTCTGTCTCAAAAAACAGTAACGAAATAAAGAAAGAAAGAAATAATTTAATACAGTCTTTTCCTGTCTTAAACTTTTTTTGGCTGTTTTTGGCCGGGGCAAGGTTTGAACCCGCCACCTCCAGCATATGGGGCTAGTGCCCTCCTCCTTCGAGCCACAGGTGCCACCCATGTATATACATTTTTGGGTATACACCCTCTGTATGTAGGTATATGCTATAATAAGGGATAATAAGAAAAAGCACAGGCTTGGCGCCTTTGGCTCAATCAGCTAAGGCACCAGCCACATACACCTAAGGTGGTGGGTTCGAATCCCCAGCCTGGGCCCGCCAAACAACAATGATGGCTGCAACCAAAAAATGGCCAGGCGCTGTGGCGGGTGCCTGTGGTCCCAGCTACTTGGGAGGCTGAGGCAGGAGACTCGCTTGAGCCCAGGAGTTGGAG
>CAUYQV010155053.1:0-15142 GCA_963574575.1 Galagoides demidoff | reverse complement strand
GCAACCTCCAACTCCTGGGCTTAGGTGATTCTCTTGCCTCAGCCTCCCAAGTAGATGGGACTACAGGCGCCCGTCACAACACCCGGCTATTTTTTTGTTGCAGTTTGGCCAGGGCCAGGTTTGAACCCACCACCCTTGGCATATGGGGCCGGCGCCCTACCCACTGAGCCACAGACGCCACCAATTATCTTAAATAATAAGTTTAATATTCACTGTAGACAGTGATAGAAACAAGCCAATGCCTGCCGATGTAAAAATGGATAAACAAAACGTGGTGTACACACACGATGGAATATTGTTCATTCTTAACAGTGAATGAAACGTGGATAAACCTTGAAGACATGCAAGATAAAATAAAGCAGATACAAAAAGACAAATATTCTACGATTCCATTTATGTGAGTAGTCAAATTCATAGCGACAGAAAGGGGAACAATAGTTACCGGAGGAGGGGAAATGGGGAGCTATCATTCAATGGATACAGAGACTCAGTACGGGATGATGATGTTGGGGGTGGATAATGGGGAGGGGTGTAAAACAGTATGAATATAATTTATGCCAGTGAACTACACACTGAAGATGGTTAAAACGATAAATTTTATGTTTTTATATATATTATTACATTATAAAGAAGAAGACCCAAAAGAAAGACCGACAGGGAAAAACGTTTACTTTTTGCTGAAGAAGCTCAGGGCCTGCTAATAAAACCCCATTCTCCTAAAGGCATCAGAGCCTGTGACCAGTTCATCTATAAGACACTAGAGGAACCCCCTATTCCTGGAGTCCAGGCTGCTTTTCCTCTAAGCAAGTCTGGAAGGCACCCTGCCCACACTCACCTTGACCTAAGGGACATGAAGTTGGTGGTCTCAGGGTCTTCCCGTGTTTGCAGCCTGACCTGCTCTGTCCAACTTCATCAGAGCTGGTTGCCCATAGATCGTGCTGCCTGTGCTGTGGACTTTGAAGGACTGTCTACCAAAGGTCAGCTGTGTTCTCACTCAGTCACTCTGAGCCTAAAGGGCTGGACTTGTGAAGAGGACATGGAGGGAACAGGGACAACAGGTCACAGAGGGTTCCCAAAACACTTAAGAGCCAATGTGGTGGGGGGGGAACAGAATTGATCACAGTTCTCAGTGAGCTGCCTCTGATGGCTTCACTCAAGCAGGCTTTCCCATCTTACTTTATGGGATTCTGTGGTCTGAAATACTCCATAAATCTCCACCAGCCTTTCAGAGTCTTACTCTGTGTGTCATTCACACATCCCGACAGTTCCTGCTTAAGTGAGGGGCTCTGTTCAGAGGCTGGCCGCAGCCGGGCTGGGCCCCCCAAGCTCTGAGGGATAAATCCATCAGTAGCCTGGCAGGACTGTGTCCCTTCCCCAAGCTTTGAGATTTGTACACAAGGCTAGGGCCTGGGATAATCAAAAGTCTGGGAATGTTTAATGACACCAACACTTTCCAAAAGCATGAGACGGGGAGAATGTTCCAGATTTTCCCCTTACATCTTTAAGGTAAACATTGATTGCAATGAGGATGGTAAAGCCAAATGTACATTTTTTTGGCTTTCATGCAATGTCTGGTATTAATATGAGCAGGCCTAAGACAAAGGGCCTAACTTGAGAAACTTCTGGACTCTACTGATTCTTGTACTTGGTGTCAAGCTGCAGCCCAGGTGGCAGGTGCACTGGAGAGAGAGAGACAAAAGCCATGTTGTCTGTGTGCCCCCACCATGTGCTGCCAGCCTCCTAAGGGACACACCTACCCACCTGTTCATCTTACCTCTCCAGTCACATCCTCGGACACCCCTGGGCTAGAGCTTTTTTCTCCCCTGAGCACATGGCTGGGCGTCAGGGGAACAAATGCCACCAGCCTCCCTCCCGACATGTGTGTATTGGATTTGGGAGGACAGGCTCCCTGGAAGAAAAGACAGTGCAGACAGGCCACAGCCATTGGGCATCTTTGGGCCCTTAAACGTGTGTGTGTGGAAGATTTCCTGGGACTGACAGAACATTTATCTTCTTCTGATGACCCAGGCAGACCACAGTGACCCCCTGATGAGCTTTAAATAAAGCCTGCCCTGACCAATCTCACTTTCTCTTCTCTTTCTGCTCAGCCCCTGCCCTCGACTAGAAATCATAAACTCAGTGACGAGAAGAGCTAATCTGTTTCACTGTGGAAATGACCAATGCTTTCTTTTATGTGATCTTTAAATAACATGAGGCAATGCTCAGAGATTCTATTTGTATGTTTAATCAAGTGACTCTTTATAAAAGGTGAGTGTCAGACACTGTGGCAATTCATATCAAGATGTGCTGAAACCTCAGATCACCTGAATAGGCAGCTTCCTAGTCTAAGCGGAAATTGACTCTGCTCTCCCTCCCACATGTAAACTCAGACATGCTCTCTATTTTCCCATTTTCCTAGAAGCCGGATTCCTCCAGGGAGACTTTACCGTGATTCCCCCATGAAGATGTCTGCTTCGTAACTGCTTCTGCCTTTGTCCTCTCAGTGGCTGGCCTCTCTTCTCAGTTATAGCACAGGGGCAGACAGCAGGGGTTCCAGTTCCCAGCTGTGCATCCCGGGGCACTATGGACAACTTCTCTGTTCCTCAGTTTACCCATTCATAAAATAAATCCAAGAAGAGCACCTGGCCCCCAAGATTCGTAGCGATGATGAAATGAGGTAATGCTCCAAACACATCCAATACATTCAGGACAGGGGAAGCATGCAACTGGCACAGACTATTCCTGACTCAAGGTGGAATGTGCCAGATGGTTATCTTGAACACGTGTCCTCATCTGGAGTTATAGTCATGGGCGCAGAAAGACCCAGATGATCACCCCATGCTGCGTCCATCCTGCAGAGCTCTGTATCCCAAATGGTGCTCTGCGGAACACCACTGAGCCCTGGAATGTTCCTCCTCCACCATGCTGTGCATCAGGAAGGAAGATGTGTGCCTTAAAAGTGCTGTGCCACCAATCAGTGTGCAGGCTGGGCATTTCACCCCCTCCTCAGAAAGTCTGCAGGAAAGACACCTGCTAAACTTGGTTTAAGCTAAGATTTATAAATTTTGGTATTCTATAGAATATGTTCTGAAAAACAACTAGTATTATCATAGTGAACATTAGTTTTGCTAAAAGCAATGAATAAGAATGTTCTGTGACCTCATTTCATGTGACTATCCTGTTTACCCTTGAATCCTTGCAGTACCAGAGGACCCACCACTTTACAAGGCTGAGGATGCCATCACAGAAAGGCGGGTCCTTGGAGTCCTCTCCCTGTTCAGCAGCCTTTCTGTAGCCTCCACTCGGTGACCCTAACTCTACACAATAGGGCCCCATAAAAGATGCTTCCTCTCTCTTCCACATTCATGTGGCTACCAAGACCCCTCATACCCTAACTCAAATAAAATAAAACTATACAAATAAACTCCCATCTATGAATCTCTAGTTTGGGGGGGGGCGGTGTTTGTTGGTTGGTTGATTCTGTTTGTCTGTCTGTCACTCAGAACTCATTTGACAGGATTTTTCATCCTGGCCCCTGTCTCTGATGCCCATTCCCATTTATCTATATCCTCTCCAAGTGTGAGATCTGAGGTATTGCTTCTCTGCTCTGAAAAACCATAATTCATAATTTTCTTAGTGTAATTTTAAGGTCATGGGTGCAGTTATAACAATAGCATCACGGCTATTAGGAAACCTGAAGTTGCACGATACTGAGTGTCACAGGGAGCAGCAAGGCTGGGTCGTCCCCCATTCTGCTCTTCTGTGAATGAGCACGCTGCAAACCCACGGCCTGGGGGGAAGTCACTGTTAATTTCCACCTTGTTCTCGAAGTTATGGTGTAACTGATTGATCAAAATAAATAAATAAATAAATACACAGAAGAATTTCATAAATATGGTCCCATTTGTGTAAAAAAAATTAGAGACGTACATCTAAACATGCATGTATACATGGATTTACATTTTAGTATTTACATATGCATAGAAATTTCTGGAAAGTTATACAATAAACTACTAATACAGTAGTCCCCCCATCTCCATGGGGGATATATTTCAAGACTAAAACCGTTGTATACTTCATTTGTTTGTTGCATACATACATATCCATGACAATTTTTTGGGGGGGGGACAGAGTCTCACTTTGTCACCCTCGGTAGAGTGCTGTGACGTCATAGATCACAGCAACCTCAAATTCTTGGGCTCAAGCAATACTCTTGCCTCAGCCTCCTGAGTAGGTGGGACTATAGGTGCCCTCCACATGCCCAGCTATTTTTAGAGATGAGGTCTCACTCTTACTCAGGCTGGTCTCCAACCTGTGAGCTCAGGCAATCCACCAGTCTCAGCCTCCCAGAGTGCTAGGATGACAGGCATGAGCCACTGAGCCTGGCCTCCATTCTAAAATTTCATTTATGAATTAGTCACAGTAAGAGATTAGCAACAGTAACTACTAATAAAACAATTATAACAATATACTGGGGGAAAAAAGTTATGTGAATGTGGCATCTCTTTCTCAAAATACCTTATTGTACCGTGCTCATCCTTGTTCTTGTAATGATGTGAGGTGATAAAATGCCTGTGTGATGAGCTGAAGCGGGGGTGAGTGATGGATGCGATGCGTTGGGACGTAACGTTGGGCTGCTACTGACCTTCTGATATGTCAGGAGAGGGGGTCTCTGTTATAGGATGATTCTGAATCATCGAGCTGTGACCATGTTGATGGCTGGATGTCAGGAGAAGACAATGTCCATCCCTACAGGGGAGCTTATACAGTGTGGACACGCCAGACAGAAGGATGATTCATGTCCTGAGTGGGATGGGACTGGGACGGGACAGAGAGAGTGTTCATCATGCTGTTCAGTGTAGTGTGCAATTTAAAACCGGCAGATTGTGTATTTCTGGAATTTTCCATTTAATATTTTTGGACCTCAGTTGACTGAGGACAACTGAAACCATAGAAAGCAAAATTTAGGATAAAGAGGGAGACTACTGTAATTGCTGCCTCAGGCAAGTAAGATTAGAGGATCTGGGATTGGACGGTATTTTGTTACTTCAATACTGGTTGGTATTACCACGTGCATAAGATTTCTTCTGTAGTAAAAAGTGAACCAGATAAAAAGATCCCATTTCATCGGAGTCACCCCATCAATCCTGCATATCAACTTCGCTTCCTTCCCGTACTCAACTTGATGAGTTTGCCTTCTCAACCTTCATCCAAATTTCTTTGCTTTTTTTATACAGATGTTCAGCGGAGGCCTCTGCTGCACGCACTGCAGAGGAACAAGAGCGCTTCCTCCACGCCCTCCCTGGGTCTGTGCTCCCAGCCTCCCAGACCGTGACCCACTGAGCAGACCACTTTATTTTCTGATTGGAATTTTCACTCCTCTCAGGATCCTTTCAGTTCAGAAAGCCTTAAAGAATGATGCCAGCCAGAGGTCCCTTGGGTTATAAAATGTCCTTTGATTTGCCCAAATAAGGCAGATAAAAATCCGTATTAGGAAATGAGAGACATTTGAGGGGACATCCCAGCAACATTTTGCACAGTCCCTGCTATCTCCACAGCTGGGTGTGACTCAGGTGAGTGAGAAAGCCGGGGCAGAGTGGGACTCACCACTCAGCCTTCCCTAGGGACAGCGGGCGAGCTCCCTCTCCCATTACCTCGCCTCCGCTGCCCCACACTCTGTAATATATTCATCTTCTTGTTCTCAGCGAGTGGCACTGGGCCCAGGGACCACACGTTTACGAGCCTTGAGGGAATCCGTGTGTGTTCTCTTCCATAGATCATTCCATATTCTCTCTGCCTTGGAGATGATCCACAACTGGCTCCCAAATCCAGCCCCCATAGGCTCGTTCATTCCACGGCCTCCATGTAATAATCTCCAAGGCACTCCCTAGGGATAGGCTTGCTCTGCATTCACTCCTAATTACCCCCAGCATCACAAGACACATTATCCAGGGTAACATGAAGTCCAGCACTGAAAACACTCATCACATAGACAGAATTTATACCAAAATATTGCTCCGACACTGGTGTTATTTGAAAGTAGGAGACCTGGTAGAATTTAGTGAGAGTGAAGCTATATATAACTTGTTTGGATGGAGTTAACCTCTGTGTGGACTTCCTTAGGGATCTGTTGCATTTATCACACACCAAAGCTATTCATGCCACGGCAGATTGTTGTAATATAGCACACACATGCTGTCATCATCTTGCAATAATACGAAACCAAGATGTTAACTTGGACTAGCACAGACCCTTCATTTTGGCAGTTCCAGCTCAGTGCCCACTGAACTCGCGGCGCAAATCCACATATTATTTCTAGACTTTGATTCACATTTCTGTCTACATGAGGCCAACGTCCATGAGAAAACTGAAAAGCTCTACTTAAAATCTTGCTTTTTCAAAATATCCAGATGTTTGACTTTGTCCAGCAAAAGCATCTAAAATTTGTACTGCTTTTTCCCCCCGCCTCCATGCTTAACCTGCGTCTGGAAGCCTATCAACCTATGTAAGACCTCTGGGCATTCCAAGCTGAAACCTGAGGCTTATATTTGAAAATGCCCAATAAACAACTCCAAGGTGTGTGGGGCTGTATCTTTCTTTCCTGGGCTTTGTACAGCAGTTTTTATGAACCCAGAGATGAGAGGAACATAGCTGCTTGGAAGGTCAAAAACAGTACCCGGAGATCTCAGCAGCAAGCTTTGGCTATTATTGAATGTAAGGTGGCAAAGCCTTGTTCTCAGATGATTTTTAGTGCTAATCTTATGCCATACGCAGAGAAGGACATGAGGGAAACTCCTGGGAGGCACGGCTGACCAGTGGTTCAGATTCTCTACCTCTGACACCAATGTTATGAAGAGGAAGTGTGACACCTCCCCCCCAGAGATCTGCTATGTCTCTGTGATTAGACTCCACTGCAAGCCCGTCTGTCCCCTTGCCACAGCCTCCTACTGTGAGGTCCTGTAATAGCCACCTGCACTGCCTTACCTGGTATTCTCCACTCTGAACCTTAGTTGCCCCTTCTGCAAAATGGGAAGGCATTTTCACAAGTTTGCTAAGGATTCATTGTAACCACTTATGTGAGGTACTCAGCCTTGAACACAGTAAGTCCTCAGTAAGCACCCAGTGCCATCCCTTATGGGCTAGTCAACTTAGAAGTCAGACTGAGTCTCTACCTGGGTAACCTTGAGCAAATTAGGAGCCCACCACAGAGAATGATTAAGTGAGTTAGTCATGGAAGCACTTTGGGCAATGCCTCACACCTAAAAGATAGTTGATAAATGTCAGCCGTCTGGATTATTATCCTGTAAAGTCCTCTGAGGAAGCTGGCTCTCTCTTCTTCTCATGGCTCCCTCACGAGCAATGTTAGTTTGGCAAACGGAGCCCTTCCAGGATGACGTCATCTGGTGCCTAGCTGTATCTTGAATTTTGAGTGTGTTTTTCACTTTGAAGAAAACTCATCACTTACCTTTCCAGTAGCTGAGCAGATCTATTTGAAAGACTAACTGCTCATGGACTACTGACAAGGCCATGTACGCTTTAAGACCTCCTCACCTGCCTTCAGAAATGAAGCAAACCTCCACTCTGAATGAATAGCCTGGGTGCTGGAGAGTTTTCATTGGTCCTGTGGGAGCCCAGGCTCTGGCTGCTGCAGAGCGGAGGGAAGGCTGGACTTTGGGAAGGCTCTAGATTGGAGTCCCACTGACTGGCATTGTACCCAGAGCAAACCTCCTTTCCCCTGAAGTGTGGACCCTGCTCCCTGCCCCAGTGAGGTTAACAGGTAAGAAAACACCCTTGAAGCCCCCAAAGATGCCAATAAACTGTAAGCCTTCTTCATCAATCCATGAATCTTCATTCCTCCCCCCATTATTTGGATCCCAAGTGATTTACTGGTTGACACAGAAATCATTTCCTAAGTTGCCAGGAAAGTAATCTCATTTTATTTTTATTTTTTAATTCTTTTTTTCTAATGTGGGTATTTTCTAACTGCCAGATAAAGTTATACATATTTATCATATACAATGTGATATTTTGAAATATGTATGCATTGTGGAATGTCTGAATTGAGCAAATTAACATGTGCGTTACTTATTTTTTTATGGTGAGCACACTTAAAATCTATTTTCTTAGCAATTTTTATGAATACAGTACATCATCTAGCTGAAATTCCCCTTCCCCACTCCAGCCCCTGGTAGCCCCTCCCTGCTCTCTACTTCTTTTGGGTTCTTATTTATTTCTTAAATTGAGGTATAATTCTGTATTCCTGTACCATAAATCTACCCTGCCCATCCTCAGCAGCCTGCTGGGATGCCCTGAACCAAGGTCTGTGCCCGAGAGGATAAATACGCCCACTTGGAAGAAGCTGTGCCATTCACAGGGGCAGAAAGTGCTGGAAAAGTGACTGAGATTCTTCTGTGCTTAAACTCAATGCTCTCATTCACCTCTGAGCTAAGAGGAGGAAGGGAGACCCCGTGTCCTGTCCTGCTGAGGGCCCCCCATGCCTTTCTCCCTGCCTGGGGAGTCCCACCCTCGCAGATACTAAAGCATCCTTCACTTTCTAATCATTGGTCTCCTGCTTAATCCCATGCCTGTTGTCTTTACCATGCTGAAAACTGAAGAGAGAAAAAGAAAAACCCCAAAAGTCAGAGCTCTAATCTTGGCAGAGCCCCAGTCTAGTAGAGACACCAGTGGGCAGCTAAGAAAATAAACAACCCTTGGGTGGTCCTGTGGCCCTGGGTGGGGCTCTGTCAGCCTGGTGATGCCCCCATCAGGGCCCTCTCTGCCGGAGGGCAGCAGATGCAGGTGGGCCCACCCACTCTATCCCCAAGGACAAGTGGGGAGACTGCTGCTTTCTGATTTTAAGATTTTTCCTTTTTTAACACCAAAGGAGGCAAGAAATGCTTCATCTTTCTCTGCTGCACCCTTTTTAATAAAAGGATTTGTTCTATAAAATTTGGGTTCAGTCAAAAGGCCATACTTAAGGACTTAGAAGGCCACAGAGTCCCCATCCCCCTACCCCCCAAAGGCAGCAATTCTCTCCCAGTGCCAGCACCTGCTACTCTGTCTGATCTTACTATCTGGGCTCTAACAGGGACAACAGCCTTCAATTTGGTGTATGAGCTTGCAGGCCCTACAGACACGCTCCCACCTTGAACTATGACCTGTGATTGCTTTTCTCAGAGGCTCCTGGGTTCCTCCCTGATTAAGGTCAAATACCTGACATGACCAGAGCCCCAAACCTCTAGGACTTTAGCTTACCATTCTCCATCCAGCACGAATGCCACCCCAAAGATAAAATCTATCCCAAGGAGATGGGGCCAGGCCTAGCTTCCATCCCTGCCTCCACCAAGGGCTACGCGGCCACAGAAGCTCAGATTTGGGTTCTAGGATACCAAGCAGTGTAGGTGGGAAATGGAATTATGCTCTCTTCCCAGGCATTCTAGAAATAAGGGGGACTCAGGAGCATTGTTTTATCACAAAGCCGGCTTGACCCTTGATATCCAAGGGAAGGCCAACTTTGGTGGCAACTCACCTAAAATTAGCATCCCAAGGAAATAATGTAGAAAATCACTGTGGAGGCCAGGGGCCCACATTTGGTTAAATGCAGGGAATAGATTTCCCCCAAGTTTGGCCCCATACCTTGATGCCAACTTATAAGCCCAACTTTGCAGGAGATACCCCTGGGCAGTGTGGTGTCATACAGCCCCATAAGAAGCCATGCTGGGTTGAGCTCAGAGTTAATGGAGGCCAAAAGCATGGCCTACAGTCTCCTCTTTTTGATGGAATAATATATTTAAATCTATTTTATCATGTCCTTTTCTTCAAAAACCTCTTGTCTTCCTCATCTTCTTAATTACCATACTCTCTGGGCTCTCTTCCTATAATTTCCCCCTCTTCTCAGTTCATATATTATTTACCCAATTTTCCCCAGTGATAACAATTTTCAAAACTATAAGTAATCTCACAAACCTTATATTGACATTAATAACATTTTCAATCTTATTCAGATTTCACCAGTTTTTGCTTGCATGTTTTTGCTTGTTTGTTTGTTTTTGAGACAGAGTCTCACTCTGTTGCTATGGGTAGAGTGCCACGGCATCACAGCTCACAGCAACCTCAAAGTCTTAGGCTCAAGTGATTTTCTTGCCTCAACCTCCCAAGTAGCTGGGACTACAGGTGCCCGCCACAATGCTTGGCTATTTTTTTGCAGATGAGGTCTCACTCTTGCTCAGACTGGTCTCATTAATCCATTCATGAGCTAAACATCTTCCAAAAGGCCCCTCCTCCCAACACTGCTGCATTGGGGATTACATTTCTAACACAAGTATTTTGAAGGATAAATCCAGCTCATGGCAAGAAGCAATTAGGTCATGAGGTGAGGGCCCTTTTGAATGAGATTAGTGCCCTGTGAGAAGAGGCCTGAGAACTCCCTTCTCCCATCTGCCATTTGAGGCATAGGGAGAAGACAGCCATCTAGGAACCAGGGAGCAGGCCTTCTCCAGACATGGAATGCACTTGCTAGTGTCTTCACTTGGGACTTTTCAGCCTCCAGAACTGTGAGAAGTAAGTTTCTATGGTGTTCTGTATAACAGCCCACATAGACTAAGACACTCAGCTTCTTAGATCTGTTGGCTATTATTTTTCAGCACTTATTATTTCCTTGAGTACTTTCAGCCTCTTTTTGTACTCTTTTCATCAACTCTGATAGTACACATGCTGAATCATTTATTATTGCCATACAGGTCCTTTTAAGTTCTGGTGCTTTGTTTTGTTTGTTGTTATTTTAATCTATATTGTTTTAGTTGTTCAGACTGGGTCTACTGTGTCCTCAAGATCACTCAGTTTATTCTTTGTCATCTCTACCAGTGAGTCCATACAGTTAGTTTTTACTTTGATTACTGGATTTTTCATTTCTGCAATTTCCATTTAGTTCTCATCACTTCTATTTTTTTGCCGAAATTTTCTCTTTTTTAATTTTTTTTCCAAAAAAACTTGTAATTGATGGTATGTTTTTATAAATAGCCTTTTAAAATTTTTCAGCAGATGATTTTGACATCAGATTCATCTTGGGGTTAGTGTGCTATGACTGTCTTTCACATTGTGATGGTTAATTTTATGCATCAATTTGGCCACAGTGCCTAGATGTGTGCCCAAACAATATCCTTCACGTTTCTATGAGAGTGGGTTTAGGTGAGATTAGCAATCAAACTGGTGGAATTTGACCTCCATAATGTGGTGGTTTTCCCCCAGTCATTAGAAAGCCTGAATAGAACAAAAGACTCACTTCCTGTATAAAAGGGAATTCTCAAAGCAGGTGGTCCTCATATCTGAGCCACGGCATTAGCTGTTCCTGGACGTCCATCCTGCCAGCCCACCCTGCAGATTTTGAACTTGCCAGCCTCCACAATCACAATCACATAAGCCAATTTCTTAAAGTAAGTCCCTTTCTATATGTATACCTACACACATATCCTGTTGGTTCTGCGTCTCTGGAGAACCATGACTAATATATTAATTCAAATGGTAAGTTTCTTTGTTCTTTGATGGTGGGTGATGTTAGGAGGCTCTGGTCTTATTTAACTCTTTTATTTTAGTTTTAGTTAATAAGTACTGGCCAACTTTGGTGAACTGTGCTTCCGATGACAGTCTAATACACAGAGCTTTTGATGTGTCATTGGTCTGATTGTTTATCTGATGATTCTTGGGCCTCTGGTGGTGCTGCTTGCAGGACAAAGAGCTCTCCCTAGATGAACACTTGTGATGGTGTCATCCTCTTCTCTGTTGAGAAATAGGCAGGACTTCTTAGATGGAGTGTTTGTTTTGGTGTAACCTGCACCCACCTACTAGACACCACCTGCTCCCCAGGGCTGCTGTAGTGTCTCTGGTACAGGAGAAGATTCTCAGGCCCACAGGGACCAGGGTGCTCCCAGATTGACTGTGCAGGGCTGTTTGTTGCCTCTGGGTTCACCTTCCCTCCCTGGGGTTTCCCAGTAGATAGGAGAGTACTGTGCCCAAACAAGGGCTCAAAGAGGCTTCTTTGGTTAGATGCCTATGGTAGTAAAAGCCTCCTACCATTGTATCTCAGCCACTCCTGTTTCCTGGATGGGGAAGGGGAGTTTTCTACCCACAGGGACATTCGGGTTTCCTGGACCAGGCTGTTTGCTATAGCTTCACCTCTTACCAGTTTCCTTTGGCTGCTCATGGATTTCCCGTTCAAGTAGGGGACTCTCAAGTTCATGCAGAAGAGACTTGTTTCCCTGGCCAGGCACTTGTGGTGGCAGGATTTCCCCTGATTCTGAGGAAATGAGAGTGGTTTCCAGGCCTGGCTGTTTGTTGTGATGGGATCCCTCTACCTGTCACCCCTGGCTGCCCTAACATCTCATGTGGGAGAAGAATGTCTCCGCCCCACTGGGACAAAGAGTCTCTTTTGGCTGTGGCAGATATTACAGGGAGATTCCCCCTTGCCCACACTGCCCACACTGCCTAGTCCTGGAAGCTTCTCCAGTGGAGGGGAAAGCCTCAGGCCTGGGTGGGGGCATAGAAAGCTCTTCCCTTTGCTGTTTACTGGTATTTGGGCCCCCCAGCTGATCATATAGCAGGTCATCTTGTCATAGGAACCCTCCTCCAAACCTACCTGGTGCCTTCTGCTGCTGGGTGGGAATTAGGAAACACCAGATGTGTGTTTCTTTTTTCTATGGGGTGAGAAAAATCTAAGACATTCTGCCACTGTGTTTGGCAGAATGTAGTCCTGGCGCCTGAATTCAGTTCACCCTTTCTCACCACCTTGAAGAATTCCATTTTGGCTGCCTATTGTACTACATCCAGGGTCTAGTGGTTTACCTAGTACAGAGGAACAGAGAGAGAGGAATCTGTATCAAAACATACTCTCCTCAGTCTTCTTAATTCCCTCTTCTTCATTTGTTTACTCTCCTTTGTTCTCTTTTGAAATGTAATTTGCTTACTCTAAAAAACACTCAGATCAGTCTACAGTTTAGTTGGTTTTAGTATAGATTGTGCAAGAAACACCACTACTAATTTCAGAACAATATTTCATCACCTCCCGAAGAAACTCTATATCTATCATCAGTTACTGGTCCTTGTTCTTCATTCCTTTCTCTCTCCAGCACCCAGAAATCAGAAATCCGCTGTCTCTAAAAATTTACCTATTTTGGACATTTCACATAAATGATATTATATTAAAAATGGTCTTTCATGACTGCCTTATTTCATTTTGCATAATATTTTTAAGGTTTCTCCAAGTAAGTACACTTACTTCATTCCTTTTTATGGGTGAATAATAATATTCCATTGAATACATTTACAAATTTTGTTTATTCATCCTTCTCTTGATAGCTACTTAACTTGCTCAAACTTGTTTTTATTCTAATTTTTCCTGTGATTCCTCCTTTGACCCATTGGCTGTTTAAGAATATTTGGTTAATTTTTACATATTGAGGATTTCCCTATTTTTTTCTGTTATCCAAATTTTATTGCAATGAGGTTGGAGAAAATGTTTCATATGATTTCAAGTCTTTTAAATGGATTAAGGCTGATTTTGTGGCCTTCTACATGATCTGCATGATACTACTGTAGAATAATTCATGCTCTTTTAAGAAGAATAAATTGTTGCTGTTGCGTAAAATGTTCTATAGACATCTGTTAGTTGTATTTGGTTTATAGTATCATTCAACTCTTCTACTTCCTTGTTGAACTTATGCCTATTTCTCTCAATTATTGATACTGAAGTGGGGAAGTCTTCAACTTTATCGTTGAATAGTCAGTTTTTCTCTTTTAATTCTGTTAGCTTTACATTTACATATTGTGGGTCTTTATTGTGAGGTGCATATATGTTCATAATCGTTATATTTTCTTGATGGATTAGTCCTGATATCATTACAAAATGTTTTTTTGTCTCTAGCAAAAATTTCTTATCATTAAGCTGTCTTCTGTTTGCTTCTTGTATATTGTATGTCTTTTTTCATTTTTTACTTGTGTCTTTGAACATAAAGTATGTCTCTTTTATGCAATATATAGTTGGAACAGTTTCTAATCCATTCTTCTAATCTTTGTCTTTTAACTGGTGTATTCAGTTCATTAATATTTAATGCCATGATTGATAAAGTAGGATTTATATCTGCCATTTTTGAGATTATGTCGCAAAGAAATCAGCAGTTTACGAATGGATAACGCATCATGTATCACGAATGAGACAATGTTGAAGATAAAGCCCGAAGTGGTAGACCATCTGTGTCAATTTTCAAGAAAAAAATTAATCTTATTTGTGCCCTAATTGAAGTAGACCAATGCTTGACATCACAAACAATAGCCAATACCATGGACATCTCAATTGATTCACCTTATACAATTCTGACTGAAAAATTAAAGTTGAGCAAATTTTCCATTTGATGGGTATCAAAACCATGGGACCTGGATCAGCTGTGGATAGGAGCAGACGTACAAGAAGAAATTTCAAACAAGTAGGCATAAATGCCTAGTATTATTTGCTTATAAGAATGTCTTGAACTTAATGGAGTTTATGTTGAGAAATATGATTTTTTTTATTTTTATCTTTTAATTATTTTTCTCATGAAGCATTTCTTCATCTTTATAGCAAGAGATGAAACATATCTTTACCAGTACAATTCTGAAAAGAAAGCACAATGAAAGCAATGGTTTCCTAGAGATGAAAGTAGTTCAGTCAAAGAAAAAGAAGACCAATCAAGAATAAAGGTCATGGCAACAGTTCAGAGTGGGGAAATGCTTAAAATATTTTGCCTGTTGACTTTCTGGAGAGCCAAAGAACAATAGCATCTGCTTAGTTATGAGATGTGGTGAGAAGGGTCACCAAAGCTTTAGCAGAAATACACCTGAGACAGCTTCCCCAGAGAGGATCCTTCTGCACCACCATGCTCCTGCTCAGTCCTCTCAGATAACGGCAATTTTGTGAGAGTTTCTACCTTAGAGTCCTGATTTGACTCCTTCTGACTTCTGCTTGTTTCCAGTCTTTTTTTTTTAATTTTATTGAATGGTAACTATGTACATTAATGCACTTCTGGGGTACAGTGTGGGGTTTTCACATGCAATCCGAAATACTTCCATCAAACTGATCAACACAGCCTTCATGTCATTTTCTCAGTTATTGTTT
>CAUYQV010155050.1:0-24321 GCA_963574575.1 Galagoides demidoff | reverse complement strand
TCACAATTGGCCTGTCTTGCCTTTTAATTTTTTTTTTTTTTTTTTTTTTTTTTTTTTTTTTTTTTTTTGAGACAGAGCCTCAAGCTATCCCCCTGGGTAGAGCGCCATGGCATCACAGCTCACAGCAACCTCCAACTCGTGGGCTTAAGCGAGTCTCCTGCCTCCGCCTCCCAAGTAGCTGAGACCACAGGCGCCCGCCACAACGCCCGGCCATTTTTTGGTTGCAGCCATCATTGTTTGGCGGGCCCGGACTGGGGATTCGAACCCGCCACCTTAGGTGTATGTGGCTGGCGCCTTAGCCGATTGAGCCACAGGTGCCGAGCCAATTTTGTCTTTTTTTTTAAAAAATAGGGTCTTGCTATGTTGTCCAGGCTGGAGTGCGGTGGCTGTTCACAGGCATGATCACAGGTCAGTACAGCCTTGAACTCCTGACCCCAAGGGATCCTCTAACCTCAGCCTCCCTGACGATAGCCATATGTCACCAGGCCTTGCTCTCCTTGATCTTTCAGTGTCTCCCTGGTCACTCAAGTCAGTCTGGGAGGCTTTTTTCTGTTCCTTGTAAATCACCATCCCTAACTAGAATGTCTTAGTCCAAAAATGTGATGTTAAGAGTGAGAATCCTTTGGGGCAGAGAGGGGAAAAAACAAGATACCTTCAGAAGCTTGGGATGCTTCTGGTATTCCTCAGGCAGGCCACCTCCTCCTTTTGTTTATTCCACAAATATCTATTAAATGTTCAATGTGGGCATGACCCTGGGGATGAGAATAAATAAATAAAGATACTGCCCCACCTTGAGGCGCTCCAGGCTGATGTGGAGACAGATGGGTAAATGGTGCGAGTGAGCACTCCAGGGGAGGCCAGCAAGGGGCCCAATTCTGAAATTCCCTCCTCTGATGCACCAGGCTAGGCCCTGTTAAAATTAACTCCACCAATTAAAGGCATCCTTAGGAGACAATAATGCCTGTCGTCTTCTTTATTTTTAATTACAGGCCTAGCCGAAAGTTGTCGAACCATTTATTATTAGAGCAAGCTCCTGAGCAGAAGGCCTGGGAAGGCAGGGAGGAGATGGGGCTGGGGGACAGGGGCTCTCCCTCCTCCCCTCCCTGGGCCTCTCTGACCCGCTCCAGGCTCATCTGCCTCCGGACAGCTATGACAGGCCACAGTCCACTAATGGACGGGGTTTCCAGGGAAGCACTCACTGTCCCTCCCTAGCCTCTTCACTCACACCCTGATTATAGTCATTAGGGAGTCACCCTGAGTGACAGAAAGACAGGCAGGGGCTGCATTGGCAGCCTGGAGGATGGGCTCAGGCTGGAGAGCACAGCCCAGAGAAGGTGCAGGGGCTGAGCCCCCCTCCTTCTCTTTCCAGGGCTCCGTGAAACAGCCCAGGCGGGCACAGCAAGAGCTGCGGGAGGACAGTGGTGAGAAGCTCAGACAAGGGGGTACCCCATGGCCTGCCCTCCAGGCCCCAGCCTGGACCACAGACATGTACCTGCCACAGGGCCGGTTTCCGGCACATCTTGCTATAGGGTGTCTGGGAAAAGGACTTGGGAGGGCAGAGGCCAGACATGGGGCAGCCTGTAAACTTGACTTGGTGGGAACAAAGTTTAGGCTCCCAGACTCCCACCTCTGACTTTTGCTTAGTCCCAGAAAGAAGATGGGGCCCCACCTGCTCAGGGAAGCAGAGCGTGAGCTCACTCACCCATTTGGCAGAGCGGGTGGTCCAGCCCCCCTCTCCCTGGGTCATACGTGGTAAAGGTAGGGAGACCAAACAGGCTGTGGACTGCCCATGGCCTCCTGACCACACATCACTTCTTGCTAGCCAGGACCAGGGCTCCAAAGCACCCCCATGCTCCCCTCCCAATCCCAAGGTGGAAACTAAGCCATTCAATCCTACCCCCACCTGCAGTGGCCAGTGACAGTGTTACACTTGACCTTCTGGAAAACTGACCAATGGTTAATAAAACTCCCCTACTCTTGTGTTCCAGGAAAAGGCTCACTGCCAAGAACCACCCGCTTCCCCATATGACTTATATAAGACTGCATGTCCACCTATGACAAGGCCAGACAGAACCTCCTAAGTCCTTTTCTTTGTCTCATAAATGATTAGCCAAGCCAGTGCCCACTAAGTTCACCTGACCACACTTTATTCAGGCCTCTCTGCCCTGAACCTTGACCCACCCTCAGCCAGAACCATCAGGGGAACTCAGAACAACCCTCCCTAACACCCCCTCCCAGGACACAGGGAAAATCATTCCTTTACCAACTGTCCAGTCACGCCACCTGCTCACCCCACTGGGTTCCTTCCAGCCTTATTTATTTAAAAATAATAATGATAACGGCATCTCTGGTTTTCTTTAAAGCCCTTCTGTCAGATCTTGGAGACTTTTGTGGCCTCCCTATTGCAACAGCCCCTCTTCTCCTGTGCACCTGTCTTTTCAAATAGTTCCTCCTCTCCTGAGTCCTGATTTGCTCTTCATCTGACATCACCCCAGGAATAAGGACCCTTCCGCCTTGAAATCACCTCTGGCAGGCTGTCCACCCCCAGTGACTTCCATCTGGTGCCTTAGGAGCTCACACTTAGCTTCATGAGCTCCCCTAACTAGTCCCCAGACTCCCCTCTGGCAAGGTCTTACTGGCTAGTTACAGAAACAGGCCTATCTCTCTCGAATGTTAATGACGTGCCAAGCACTGAGCTGAGCCCTTCATGGGCATTTTCTCGGGCCTTGTGAACTGGACACTGTTATTGTGCCTGTTTCTCAGATCTGGACATTCACTCTGCTCAGCCAAGGGATCCAGCTTCACAGATAGACCCCGTGAGCCTTAAACTATGATTTCCTCCTTGCCTCATGGATTCCTTGTGAGGATTAAATAGGTTAATAGCCACACAAGTGCTTAGCGCGGCGTCTGGTACATAGTTGGTGTTACTATTACCACAATAATGACATGGACCATTACTAGGAGCAGTATTACCACAATGATAATGGTGAGGGCCACTGAGTGTGAAAGGTCACACAAACTACAAGGTCATGATTACAATGTATCCCCTTCTAATAGATTACCTAATTCACTGCTGTATTATGCCATTGTTTACCTACTGTGTTCATGGCTTATCAGCTCCCCAGCTAGAATGCAGTTCCTACAGAGCAGGGAGCTCTATCCTGTTCACTGCTGTATTCTTGCCTGGATAAGTCCTAGAACGTAGAAGATGCTCAATAAATACTGTCCAAAGAAAAAAATGAATAAGAGAATTCCAAGGCTTGTGCTCCTAATCGTGGTGGTCTAAGGCAGCCTTCTGGTCCTAGACCTGCAATTGCCTTATAAAGTCAGCCTAAACAATTCCTGATGGGCTGAAAGAAAGCAACAGTCTCCCCGGTCCCGTTAATATTAATCCCTTTACTTCGATGTGGAACTTGTGAGTTTCTGGTAAACTTTCCCATGCACCACCTCATTTGAGCTATTGCGGGTATTTCTACGACTTCCATTTTACAGCAGCAGAAACTAGGGGGGGCAGAGGTGGCAGGCTGCCCCTCCCACTGACACCCCACCCCAGCCCTAGGCCTGCTGCAGGCACAGTCCTTGCCCCCACGAGCAGAACCAAGAGCAGGCGAGAGCCCCGCTTCCCTTTCGGCTCCACTAATTATCCCTTCAACTCGTGCGATCTGCTGGTTTATTTTTATCCACCTCTCAGTAATAGTATCAGGGCCGTTACTCGGAGAGGCTCCCAGCGCTGAGCTGCTCCCCAATTTACAATTGCAATTATGATCTCCGGCAGAAACACATGCAGCTGGCGTCAATTTTAAGCAATATTTTGATCATAATAATTAAAAAAGTAACTTATGGCATGCACGCATTAGATAAATTAATGGTATTCCAAGGCACTGCTAAAAGGCATGCAGGGGAGAGGGGAGTGAAATAGGAGATGGAGCCTGGGATCTCTCAGGGGCCTGGGAGCTCTGTCTTCAGCCCAACTGGCTCTCTGGACGCACAAATTAACTTTCACATTGAATTTAATATCTGCATGTCCTTCAAGTTGAATGCTGCCTGTCCCCGCCCCTCCCTTGGCCTGACACACACATAAAATTGATGGTTATTAAGGTATTTGGGTATAAACAAGCACATTTTCTTGTCACTGCTCCCCGGGCCGAGACAGGCAGCTGAAATGATGTTTGCCTCTCTCTGGAACTGGCTGTTCCAAACCCAAATGTAAGCAGGACCTGAGGGATGGGGGGTCCACAGGGAAATGACAAAGATTTCTGATGTCCTTCCTCCCCAGCAACACAGAGTGCACTCACACGCACACACCTCAAATCTACCTGCCCAGACACAAAATTTATAATCACAGGCACACCTCATGCTCCCATCCTCAGACAATGTCACACGCTGCACACGTGTGCATGTACACTGCCCTCTTGTACATGACTCACAGTCACAAAGTATACATCCCACCCTTCCACTCACGTACAAACTCACACACACATCTATACGCAGGCACTCCCGTGCACACTTAACCTGCCTCCAGATACACAATTCAACCCCGCTGACATCCTCACCCCTCTGTCCACATAGAGGTTCACCCACATGCACACCCGGACACTGGCTTACAGGCACAAACATGACCTTGGCCTGCTCACAGACCCACACACAGTCACACAGTGAAACTCACAAACACGTGATCATACACGCTGAAAAACACTCTCACACCCTCCTCTCTGAGCAGGCAGGGCTCCCACCTCAGAGCAGCCTCAGGAGCTTCTAAACTTTTGAGAGTCCCCTCCAGGTTGGAAGGCTGCTCCCTACAGCCATGCTGTGTATGTATGCAGACACCCTGACTTTCAGAAAGACACCTTCCAAGAGCTTTCTCCATTCTGAAATGCGCCCCGGTCCCAAGCATAAGTCCCCTGATCTGGGGGTCCCAGGAAGTTCTATTCCTATCCCTACTGGGGTGAGTTCACGAATCACCAGCTAGACATAGAAGTGGGAATGGGGAAAGTCTCAGTCCTTTAGCAATGGTTTACTTTTTTTAATAAGCATCACTACTTTTGGTGAATGGTTAAAACTTTTTAATATCAAAAAGATATTTTAATTGAAAGAGTACTGTTCCTGTCTCCTTCCCCCGTGGGCTGACAGGCCTGAACCCTACAACATGGCCGAGTTGAGATTCCAGGTCTCTGAGTCAGATGCTTACATTCAAATCCAGACCCCACCACTTACTGATGATCGACTCTGGAAAGTGCTTACTTCCAGTTCCCTCATTTGCACCCTACCTATGTCAGAGTTGCCATCCGGACCGGATGAGATGAGTCGCTGAGCGCAGAGCTTGGCACGGGGCATGCGCTCAGTACATCTCATTTGCAGCTGTTTTTGATGCTAACGTCATCTTGGACCCTGTGCTTCCTCCCCATCTGTACCAGCCGCTTCCTTCTCTTGTCACCTCATCTGACTTCTCTTCCCCTGCGTGCCCTGCCCTCTGCCTGGGGCTGCTCAGCCGTGGACCTTCTCATCCTTCTACTTACCTCCTTCGGGGGCAACACCTACTGCTATTACCTGCCAGAGCAGTTTGATCAAAAAGGGAGGGTTCTGATCATGTGTCCATGGGGTAAGTCATTTAATTTCTTGGGTGCCTCAGTTTCCCCTTTTCATTTCCTTTAAAATGGAGATCATGTGCTTCCTCGTCCCATTGAGCTGGATGAGGCTGGGTCTGAGGTCATGGTGGGTTTTGTCCTGTCACCTGGGACCTCTCCTCCAGATGGCCATTCCTCCACTCTCCTAATCCCCCAATAAGTCCTTTGTATTTGCAGGCCCCACCCTCTGCCCCACACACTTCTGAAACACATTCACACACTCCTTTTTCTTCCCATGGTTCTGTCCTCCTCCCATACTCAAAGTCTCTACCATCTTGGACTCTTCTCTCACCTCTTCCCTCCAGCCACCACCATGTTCTTGTTCTTCAACTTCAAAACCTCCTTTTATCTTCTCTTCCTTCCATCACCACTGCCACTACCCAAGCCCATCACTAGTTACGTGGAATGCCACTCAACTGTAGTTCTCCCATGGCCCCATCCTCCTCATGGTCAGCAAAGCTCACCTTGAGACACACCTTTTCTGATGCTCTGGTCCTCCAGGGAAGGTCCAGATCCCTTTGCTGGGCTTTTTATATCTCCCACAATCCCCTTCACCCACCTGGGAGCATTTCATCCAATCAGAGCAAAGGACAAACTAAACACGCCTACTCAAGCACCTCCCTGGGCCTTTGCTCTGATGTTTCCTCCTCCCCCAAAGCCCCCTGCTTCCCCGTGCACATTTGACTCCTGTCTGCACTCAAGACTCAGCTAGAGCAACACCCCACTTGCAACGACTCCTCTGGCAGCTCCAGCGCACAGAAATCCCTTTCTCTGAAATTGGTAGGCCTGGGATTTTTACTTAAAACTTCTCTTATTATAAAAAATTGCCAACATACAAATATTATCCTAACAAAAAACATGTACTCAACTTTTTTTCAGTTCTACATTTTTTATTTTATCAGTGTTATGCATGTGCGTGGTTTAAAAGAGTTACATGATTCTACTGGGTTTGGGTTTGATATTAAAAACAAAACAAAGCACAGTAGCAATTCCCAGCTTTCCACCTCCCATCCCCACCCCAGGGAAGGCAGCCACTCCCTAGGGGCAACTACTTTCCATGCTTTTAGTTGATTCTTTTGATATTCACCTCCATGTCTCTTTGAAATGCACTTACATTGCTACTCCCTTTTTTTTCTCTCTCTCTTCCATTTTTGGCATTATCTATTGACTTTCTACTATGTAGAAGGAAGATTTCCTCCTCTTTGTCTGGAAATGTAATCTTCTAGATTACCAGTGCTCTGAAATTTACCATGTTGTGTGTTGGTCTGGGCTATTTTTCTACTAGGTCGGGCACTTAGGGGGCCTTTTCAGTATGGGAGACTTTTCTTGAGTTCATTTACAACTTCCTCCCTGTTTGCTTTTTCTTTCATTCAAATAATGGACCTCCTGGGCTGCTCCTCTCATTGTCTTACCTTTTCTGTTTTCCATCTTTGTTTTCTTTATTCTGCTGGGGAAGGGGGTTCATTTTCATTTCTGCTATCATATTTTTAATTTCCGAGAACTTTCTTGGGGTGTTCTTTGCTATATTATAGCATCTAGTTCTTATTTCATGCAAGTATCTTTGCTTATGTCTTCAGGAGATCACTGATAATTCTTTTGACAGTTCCTTCCTCCTGCATAGCACTTATTTTTGTGCAGATGGGTTTCGTCTGTTTGGGTCCCTATCTTTTATGAGAATGACTTTCTTCATAGAAGGGGTAATCCTTGACTGTCAACTCCTATTTGAGAGTTGGAGGCCAAGAGTTGATTGAAAGGTCTTGGTAGGTGAATGGGACTGTGGACTGTGAGATCCCTGCAGGGAGATAGGATGTACAGTTGGGGGCCCTCTGATGTCTGTATCTTTAACTCTTTCCTCTTGAGGTGGCCAGATTCCCAGACAAAACCCTCCCAGTTTCCACCTAGCAGCACTCTGAGAAATGTGGGCCTCTGCATCCTATATACATAAGTCAATTCTGAAGAGAAGAAAAGTCAAAATCAGATGGAGAAAGAAATATTATTTGCAATGTCTTTATCTGACTAAAGCATAAATTTACATGGGTCAGCAGCCACAACCCTACTCTATCCCAGCCTCCAGGAAAGCCAAGTGATCTTGGGCACCCAGACAGTCCAAAAAAAATTTGTGTGAAGACACCTCATCAGAATCTTCCATCCTGATGCTTTAAATCTCCCTATTAACTTGGTATAGAAACTTTTACCCCTGGCCATCCAGCGAGGTCCTCATCACTGAATGCTCCTGCGTCTTTGTCGTCTTCCTATGAATCTGTCTAATGTCCTTTAATGTTCGGGGCCTCAAAGACACAGATCTAGGTTAGTAGAAGAAAAGATTTTCCTCCCAATAGTTTCATTTCTCTTCTTTTTCAACATGGTATCTTCATCCTCAAACCTTAATCTTCTCCTGGTATGGAGAAAGGACATTTATCTACTGCTCTGGTTTGACTGTGCCCATCAATTTCATTTGCAGGAAACTTAATCACCAAGTTCTTATGTCAACTAGAGGTGAGGCTTTTGGAAGGTAATTAGGATTAGATAAAGTCAACATTGTGGGACCCCCCCGCCCCATGATGGGGCTGGTGGCTTTATAAGAAGAGGAAGTGAGATTTGAGCTGGCATGCTCTCTTATTATAGATGGAATTTCTCTCTGCCAAGTTCTTGGTCTCAAGGTTCAGGAATGAATCCATGGACCACAGGAGTAAGAGAAATGATAGAGCTCTTACTCTATCATTGATAGAAAGATTGATAAGCAAAAAGAGGGAGAACAGAACCTCCTGCACCAGAGGGGGGGACCCCAAACAGGAATCCCATGTGGACCTTTAGGGGGTTATATACTGCTTTTTCTATCCTGTGGGCTCAGGGGTGTTGAGGAGATAGAATGTATATCTGGAATACGTGACAATTGGCCAGGGGCCTGCAAGCAGAAAATAATTTTAAAAACTGGCAGAGGAATGTGGTCCTTCCAGTCCCTGCCCCAGACAAGGCAGTTGGTTTTATGTTCCCTACTCTGGGAAGAGCAGCACAGATAAGCTACTGATCAGGCTGCTTTTTTCATGACCCTATTTTGGGTACAGACAACGTAGCTGATAAACAGCCTGTTTGTGACTAGAGATGGGTTCTAGACCTGAGCCAGCTCAGGCCTAGAAAAATGAGAGATCCCTATGTCAATTTGCCATGTGGTGCCTTCTGCTATGATAGCACTAGGGAGGCCCTCACCATGTTCAGTGCCTTCTTAACCTCCATGACTGCAAGAATAAAATTCTCTTTATAAATGACCCAGTCTCAGGTATTCTGTTATAGCAACAGAAATAAACTGTGGCATCCACCTACAGAGATTTGAGGAGGTGACTCAGTGATCAAACTTCTTGATTTTCAGCTGGATCTCCTGATTTTATCCCCCTTCCTCCCCTGCTTCTAGCAATACATAGTACCACCAATGCCTGAGACTCTGGAGGGATTTTGGTGAAAATTGGATTTTCAGCTTTCTCCTCTTTGGGTTTAGGCTTCAGCTTCTCCCTGTCCGCTAAATCCACTTCTTCACTGCCTTCCAGTTTCCAAACTCATGCTGTTTTCTCCTTTCTCATTCTCTCCATCTTCGTGGATTTCTAACTTTAAAAAAAAAAATTCCTTTACAGACACTTTAGGGTTTTCGAGAAAAGAAAAATTGTGTGCATGCAATTCACCATCTTTACCTAGAGGTTTCTTCCTGCATTTCATATTTGAACTGATGTGCTCATGCCCTTTAATAAAAATCCCTTTACCATAATTTTCATGGGCTTTGGGGAGGGTATAAACTAATGGATGGACTCAACTTGCCATCTTTAACTGGAACTGATTTTTGTTATTGAGCTTCTTTCTGGACATAAATGTCTGTCTTCCTGTTAACTGTGAGCTTCTTAAGAAGAGATTTTTTTTTTTCTCTCCTCAAAAGCTCAGTGGCTGGATGAGATAGGAGCTTCTAAAGACTTATGATCTGGACCTGTGACTTCATACTATTTCATCTAACTTCTCTTAGCCTTGACAAATGAACATTCAACAAATAAATATAATATTTGCCAAATATTTATTACGAACTTACTCGTCGCCAGGCAATATCCAGGCCCCAGGAATATAGCCGGGATCAAACCCAACTGAGTCGCTGCTCACATGGAACTTGCATTCCGCTCTGTTAAAATATCTCCTAGGAACTCATTAGCTCCCTAGACAGCCCACCTCATTGCTGGACAGCTCCCACTGAAACCTGGTTATTACTTTCGCTCAGTGGTCTAAATTCCTCCTGGCAGATCCTCCCTCTGCTGTAGGACACACTTCCAGTTAACTAAAGATTATCTGTGGTCCTGTCTTCCTTATACTTCTCTTCAACCACCCACACTTTGTTCTTCCAGCTGCAGCTCTCATGATATAGTCACAATCCCCTCAAGACCCCCCTCCATTCTCTTCCCCATAACTCCCCATCATGACCATGGTCTGGACTCTGAGTAGGAAGGCATGATAAAGTAAAACTATATATTTGGTCTTTATTATCCTAGGTTTTTATCACATAGCTTCAAACACCTTGAAATCTCCCGAATGACAGGAGTGCTTTGTTATTCAAAATTAGCCCCTTTCAACCACACCTGAGTTTATGCTAATGAGGTGACTCATAGCAGGTCCCCTAGATAATTTCAGAAAAGGGGCTGGAATGGTTCTCAGGAAAATCAAGGAAAGGATTACCAGCTTAGAATTTTCAGCCCCTCCCTACTCCCTCCCACCTCCAGAAAAAGCAGAAGGGCTGGAGACTTAGTTCAACCACATGGTCAATGATTTGATCAATCATACCTACATAATGAGGCCTCAAACTCTGAACAACAAGGCTTGGAGCGCTCCCCAGTTGGTAAATATATTGGTGTTGATACACCAGAAAGTCAGCACACCACCTTGACTCCTTGGAAACAGAGGATCTAGTTCTTGGGACCCTTCCAGACACTGCTGTACGCACATCTTCATCTGGCTGTTCATTTGTATGCTTTACAATAAAATGGTAATTGTAAATATAGTGCTTCCAGCGAGTTCTATGAGTCACTCTAGTGAATTATCAAAACTAAAGGGGGTGCACAGGAAGTCTTGAATTTGTAGCTGGCCAGGCATAAATGTGGGTGACTTGGGGACACCCAGGACTTGGAGCTGGCATCTAACATGAAACAATCTTGTAGTACTTAACCTGTGAGGTTCGTGCTAATTCCAGGTAGTTGGTGTAAGAATTGAATTGTGGGACACCCAGCTGGTGTCAGAGGACCGGTGCTGGGAGGTAGAAGGGGAGCCTGCTGTGATGCCTGGCACCCCCATATTCCTCCTTCCCACTTTACATGCTTTCTGCCCAGCCAAAAGGACTCTATTTTCCCTCAGAGAACTGTC
The DNA here is from genome assembly GCA_963574575.1 of Galagoides demidoff. Taxonomy (NCBI): domain Eukaryota; kingdom Metazoa; phylum Chordata; class Mammalia; order Primates; family Galagidae; genus Galagoides; species Galagoides demidoff. The sequence continues at coordinate 13,312 of CAUYQV010155050.1, read as the reverse complement.
ATTCGACGGGATGAGCACAGGACTCTGAAAGGAACGGCTTATTTCCTTCCTACTTGTGGGTATTGTAGTCTGTGTTGCCCATTTCCCTGCTTGGAGGGAGAGCCACCTTCTTATCTCAACAGGACTATAAAACCCTTTGTCATTGTCTTGGGTCCTGTAAAAGTCCAGTTCAGGTATGGACCCCAGCGGGTGCTTAGTGATATTGGTTGCCATGGGTTAGCTTGGAGTGTACTAATTTGTCCTTTGAAAATTTGCCCCTTCTCCACCCTCCTTCCCTTCTGTAGCCTCCCATGAAAGCTTGCACGAGCTCTCAGAGGGTCTTCATCTGCCATGGGTTCTAGAAGCCCGAGTCAAAATTTCCTGTTGGATTGGGAGGAACCCAGATGGAAAAATATCACACCCCTAGTTTGTGCTGGCTGTTTTTGTGGCTGTTGTTTTGTCTTTATCATGGAACATGTACTGTATGGGTGGGAGTGGATAAGTGATGTACAGTACCAGGCAGAATGGTCTGGCCATGCGCCCTGCCTCCTGCTGGACAGGAGTAGGAAGAACAATAATAACTTAATTGAGTGCATCACTCTACAGACCACCCAACCCCTTTCCATACCAAAGCTCATTTAATCCTCACAACCTTGTGTTTACCTTACCATGGTCCATATCTTACAGATGGTAAAACAGACTGAACAGTTAGGTGACAGCTAGCAAATAAAAAGTTCCTGGGTCTCCTGAATGCTGGTCTCTTAAGCTTTCTTTTCACTGCTGTGAGTCACCTGAGGACAGGGGGGACTGCAGTGAGTGGGCAGCTCAGAGAGCACAGCATCCTCTGTCCCTGTAATCTCCCTGCAGCCTCCCAAATTACAGCTCCTGCCTCACCTGCTGTGACCCACAGATCCAGTTATGTGCCTCTGCCAGCCCAGTCCAGCTTAAGGGTGGGAATGGCAGAGAAGAGACAGAGACTAAAAAAGCCTGTGTACCCATTAACCAGCAGCCCACCTGGAAGGTCAGCATTGGAGATTTGCTGGGGAAGATACTGCTATTGGCTGCATCAATATCCTTTTTCCTTCCTTCCAGCCCTTCCCAAGGCTCTACCTCTGCAATTTGTTCTCCAAACTTCCCCAACCAAGAGAGGTCACGTCTGAGCTATTTCAGAAGAGAGAGAAGAGGACCAAGAGGGGACTTGCTCTGGGCAAGGAGGAACTGAGATAGCTGCCCTATGGCTTCTCTGGGCCGGATTCCCTAATCTTAGCCCTGGTGTCCAGTCCACCATCCTGAAGCAGGTGTCCTAGGGAAAAACCACTAGGGCTACCTATCTTGTTTGGGGCCTGTCCCTCTACCAGAGCCTCAGCTGGGGCACCTCATCTGATTGCACAGTGAGTGCTTCCTACTCATGGCTACTTTCAGGGGCTCTGAGACCCCAAGTGCTATCAATTTTGATCTCATTTTACCAGAGAACAAAGCCCAAAGTTAAACATAAAAGGTCTTAGATTACTTAAATACAAATACTGCTTTACTTCATTTGTGCTACCATAATAGAATACTAGAGACTAGGTAATTTATAATGAACAGAATGTCTTGGCTCACAGTTATGGAAGTCAAGAGATCCAAGGGTGTCATCCGGTGAAGGCTTTCTTGCTGAATCACGTGTGGCAGAAGGCATCACGTGGGGTGGGGGCAGAAGGGGGCCAAATTCTTTTTACAAGAAACCCATTCACGATATAGTTGCATAGATCCATTTATGATGGCAGACTCCTGTGGTCTCATCACCCCTCAAAGCCTCTTAATGCTATTACAGTGGCAATTAAACCCCCAATACTTGTTTTTTTGGGGGGATACATTCAAACCATAGCAAATACCTTCAGAAAAGATGACCCAGGAATTTACATAGGGTGTCACCCAGGAACTTATCTTTTCATGCCGGTATAAGTGCTCTTAGTTTTGCAGAAAACTTGGTGAGGGAACAGACACCATGAGGATGTCACACCCCACTCTGGGGAGCAAAGGACGGGTGTGGCATAGGAAAGAGTATGAGAGAAAGGCTGAGTCTCCCCACATATGGGGACCAAGGAGACGGCTGCCTCAATACTCAGATCCCAACCTCTTCCTGCGACGTGTCAGGATGACTGGTAACGAACTCTGCTACCCTCACGTCCATTTGACCAAGATATTTTCCCCACCTAGTCATTTTTAAGCCAACGGAGTATTTCTTCAGTGGGCTCGTCCCTGTTCCCTCTAGCCTTTTTCTGCTAGGGCCACTTTGATGGCCTGTTCCCTGAGTGGCATCATGGGAAATTCATCCTCTACTCCTGGGGAGGCTTGGGAAGGTGGGCTGGGTGACGGAGTGATAAGTGTTACCTGGGCTGAGAGCTAGAGAATAGATACTATCTGATTTGAGAAGACATCTGACTGGGACCAGCTGGAAAAGGCATCCACCTCTTGATCTGTATAGGTAAATAACCCACACAGTAGCTTCACTGGAGGCAAAGTATCCACATCCATGTTGAGAGTATTCTCCCTTCTGTTTGTATGCATACTTCAAGAACTCAGTTGGGCGGTGGGGGGGGGGTGGAGTACTAAGGGGAACCAGGGCATCCTTAGAAAGACAGCTCGCAGAATAAGAGGAAGGCAGTTCTGGGGAAGCTGGTGTGCCCATCAGACCATACTTAACATGCACAGGAAAACCCAGCCAGGCTGATGGGCAGGAAGGGATCAGTTCCCAGATTCTTCTGTACCAACTTTCCAGAGGGGTTTCTTCACCCCAGCCCTCTAAGGGTCACTGAGATCACGTCACTCAGGCCTATTCGGGAGTCAAATCTCCACCTCTTCATCTCAAATAGCTTGGACTCTCCACTGAATTAGGGCTGTGAAGAGAGGAGCAGGGCTACTCTGCAGCCTGCCTAGAAAGTGTGGTTTCAGGACCTTTCCAAGCCTCAGGGACTAAATACCACCCTTAGCTCCTCCTAAGGGATCTCTGGCACTGCGGAATGACAGGGCTACATGGAAGAGACCCTAGACCAGGGGTCCTCAAACTTTTTAAACAGGGGGCCAGTTCACTGTCCCTCAGACCATTGGAGGGCTGGACTGTGGGCCCCAGGACAAGTCAGCTGCTAAGCAGGACAGGCAGCAGTGGCCGGATAAATGTCCTTGGCGGCCGTAGTTTGAGGACCCCTGATATTCTGCATTTGAAGAGGCCAAGGCCAAGGGATGTGCCCTGGTCACACAGGTAGTAAGAAGAATCAGTGTGGCTCTCTCCTGCACCCTGAGGGCTCCTTCTATAACTTCCAGCTGAGCAGGTGGCTTCTCAAGTGCTGGTTCTGGGAAATTGAGCCCTGGCTGGCCTGAGGGCGCCCTTGGACACCCCTTTCCCCCATAATCCCTGTGAAGTGGGCCTCCGGATGAATTCTAGGTGGGCATGGGGGCTGCCACAGCCCGGTCACTTCTCCCCCTCTCTCATCTCTGGGGCCTGCCGCTGTTGCTCTGCTGCCAAGGAAAAGGTGATCGCTGTGTTTGCAATTCCTTTCCTTCTTTGGAAAGATCTGGAGGCAGGCGAGCCTGATGGGAAAGTGAGACTGACAGGTTGTGATCTGCTGGGTTTTGGCACTGAGCTCCAAGCAGCCTGCGTGATGGGGGCCGTGCTCCGCCTCTACACCTCTTGTGCTCCTCCAAGCCCTGCAGGCTCCCCACAGCTGCCAGACTCAAGCAAGGGTCGCCTATCTGCCTTCTGCCCTGACAGCCCCTAAACAAATGTCAATCCACACCAAGTGCTCCTTGTCCACGGGCAGTCCTTCCCCATGTCTGACCCAAATCACTGGCTCTGGCACAATGCCTTGTCTTTGTAGGGAGGTACGTTATGCAGTCGTGTGCTCCCTTTCCGCACACTTGGAGGGATCCACCTAGACATCAGTCACGTTGGGCTTTTTCTCTGAGCCTGACAAGGCAATTTGTGAGCAGCAGGGCTTTCTCTCCAGCAGGATGCTAAGTGGGTGCGAGGAGGTGGGTGTGGGGGGTGTTCTATAGAGATACCCAAATTAAACATCCAATCTGCCTTGGCTGGTGTCATTCAACACGATTCATCTTCTCCTGGACTCCTGCTGGGATAGCTCCCAGGAGCCATTAGCGGCATGTTTATCCGCCTCTTCCAAATGGACGACTCACAGTCCCCCGCTCCCACCCCCGTCCCCCACCCCCGTCATCCTAAGAGCCTGTCCTGTGCTCTGCATGCTCTGTGCAGAGAAACTGCCTCCACCTGCCTGTGGGCTCCAGGCTGCCTAGGGATTTGTGGGAGACAGTGGGCAGGAAAATGGGGGGAGTCTAGAGGCCCCCTCTTTCATTATCTTCCTCAATGACTCAGCAGGCGTCTGGGGCCAGAAGCTGAGCAGCCTGAGTGTGACTGAGTTAGCCCGTTTCAGAACCTAGAAGGGGCTCCAACACTGCCTGCTGTGCCCCTGAGTTGCAGTCTCCCTCCGACATCCAGCTAGTTGTACCCCAGACTCACTATTCCTCCATTCAGGCCAAGGAGGAGGGACTCAAGGGCTCAGAGGATGCAGCCCCAACGCTTGGAAATGGCTTTTTTAAAAAAACAGAGTCTCACTCTGTCACCTTGGCTAGAGCGCAGCAACATCAAACTCCTGCACTCAAGGGATCCTCATGCCTCAACCTCCCTAGTAGTGGGGACTACGGACACCCACCACAACATCCAGCTAATTCTTCTACCTTTTAGTAGAGACGGGGTCTCACTCTTATTCAAGCTGGTCTCAGACTCCTGAGCGCAAGGGATCCTCCTGATCAGCCTTCCAGAGCGCTAGGGTTACAGGCCTGAGCCACCGCACCCGGCCGGGAATGGCTTTTCAATGAACCCCATGTTTGCCGTGTTCCTTCCCAAACTCTGCAGTCCTGGTGCTCACTGGAAAATGTCCCCACCCAGCCAGGAGGAGGCCTTCTGCCCAGGTTTGAGGAGATAAAAATATTTCCTTGTGGAAAACCAAAGGCCGCTCTGCCCCCAGAAGATCAGGAGAGGGGAGGGACAGAAACACCAGAAGTCCTGGCTCCCAGATCCCAAGAGCCCACTAGAGCTCCAACCTAGTCCCCTCAGCTACCTCCTGGGTCCCCCCTTTCCCCAAACCTAAGGATTGGTAGCCTCAGCTCTCTAGAGCTCATCCTGGCCCTCCTGCTGCATCTAGATCGTAGACAAACCGCCACCCTCTGCAGTGACAGGAGAGATGGAGAAACAGGAAACAAGTCACACAGGCTGGGTTCCCCGGGACACCCTGGCTTATGCCACGGTAAAAGAAAAAGCTGATACGATGTCACATTCTGGCCCCAGAATGGCAACAATATTGTCACATCTTTGGCTCTACCCTTCTCATCTTGGCTTCTGGTCTCAGCTCTGACACTAATTTTCTCTGTGAATTGTCAGAGCCTAAAATACGCCTGTTGGAGACCAGAATATGCCACCCCAAAATATGCCTCTTTGGCATAAGGATTATTTTGAGCGGATTATTTTGAGAAACTACAGACACAAGAGCAGCTCAGAAAACAGTAGAAGTTTCCCTTTTGTAAGAGAAATTTACATTTATAAAGGAAATCTCCACTGGAAGGGAGTCCCCTTCTCTGCACCCAGGGATGACTCTAAATCACTAGAGATTCTTATCAAGAAGCAGGCTCTGATCTTAATCTAGGTAGGAAATCTTACCTTGTGTAGGGTGGTTTTTCTGGTCACCTCCCCACAACTGACCTCCCTTGTACCTTTGTACTCTTCTTTCTTTATCTCAGCTGAAGATGGTATTTCAGGCTGAATTCTAACCGGCCTCTGTGAGATTTACTCATCATTCCCTGCATATCTCCCGTGGACACATGAGGCAGAGAGGTTAATAAACTTCTGCTTGTTTTTTTTCTTGTTAATCTGTCTTCTGTAATAGGAGGCTGAGCTAGGGAGCTTAAGAGAGGTATTTTTCTTCCTCTACAGAATCTGGAGGGCCCCATTCAGTTTCTGTCTTCCTCAGTTTCTACTAAGATAAGTTAAATATTGATGCCTGAGGGTCCTTCCAGATTCTCCTCTCCCAGATCTCCCCCCAGGCCCTGGCTTCCTGGTCTGAGGCAGCAGGGAACATGGGGACCATGGTCCTGGAGGTCAAAGTGACACTGGGGTAGCTCAGTAGCAAATGCTTTGTGCTCTTGTCCTTGACAGTGAGCTGGCACTTGTCAGACTGAGATTTTTGCTTTGGAAAATTGATCCTAGAAGTTCAACGCACTCACTGTAAACCTCACTCGGATGATACCACAAGGAATTAGGAAGCTTCTTACCCTTAGGGCTCTTTTTCTTTTTTTCTTTCTTTCTTTTTTTTTTTTTTTGAGACAGAGCCTCATTCTGTGGCCTGGGCCAGAGTGCAATGGTGTCATCACAGCTCACTGCAACTGCAAATTCCTAGGCTCAAGCAATTCTCCTGAGTCAGCCTCTTGAGTAGCTGGGATGACAGGCGCGTGCCACTACACCCTGCTAATTTCTCTATGTGTTATAGAGACGGGATCTTGCTCTTGCTCAGGTTGCCAGGGCACATTTGGAGTCCAAGAGAGGTGATGAGTTGCTTAAGTCTGGTGGTGGTATCATCCAAAAGACCACCAGGATGGCTAAATCTTAGAAAGGAGAGCTTTATTGGCTATGTCTATTTCTAAGCCAGGAAGAGACAGACTGCAATATGTGCTGTAGGTAACTTCTCTTCAGAGAGAAGGGCAGGTTGAGTTTCATGCCTCACATGGGCTGTATCATACATATTCGTCTGCAGGGAGAACTATACACATTCATAAAGGGAGCTGGGCCCATGCACACTAGGTAAACATCTATGCAACATACCTCTCATGTTCACCCTGGGGCAGTCTTTTAGCACTAGAATAAGGTAGAATTTGACTTTTTAACATCAGAACATGAACTATAGAACCCAAAGACAGTTTGTGCAGCTCTGTAAGCTGGCCGAAACTTCTTAAGGTCTGCAATTCCTTATCATAAAAAAAAAAAAAAAATTGTAAGGCCGATCCTCTGTCTAATCAGAGTTTTAGTGGTCTGGGTTGTAAATTAGCCTCAGAGCGCCTGTTGTTAGGGAGTTTAGCAAAGCTATGGTTTTCCTTGTAGCCATAAATTAAGTTAGACATACCAGCTAATGGGTGGAGGGCCTTGAACCCTTCACCTTAGGGAACTGGCTTCCTTAACCCTAGGGTCTGTCTTAGTTGATATAGGGGTCTTATTTTGGTCTCTCGGGTCATGGTGGCAAAGTAGGCCCAGGGATAAGGTATGCTGTATCTCTCCCACAATGTCTTGGAGCTCCTTCTAGGAATGAATGTCTTGTACTCCAAACCGGGTCCTCTCAACCTGCCCCTTCAATGCTGCCAGTAAGCTCTTCCAGTGGCAGCTGTGGCCAGTCACTGGGCAGGCACAGCTGAGTCAATGTTTGCTGACTGGTTGCGAGAGGAATGATGAACAGGCCCACGTGAACGAGAGGTCCAACACAACACTGTGCTAATTCTTCCTAAGCTCAGCCTGCCGCCTTTTATATATCAACCTGAAATGTAATTATCTCTATGGCTGGCAGCGTAAATCACCAATATGTGTCAAAGAGATTTGCTCCTGTGTTTTATTACGTAATATATTAGCTCTACAGTTTTAAGATGTCATTACTTGGCTAATCGCATGAAACGTTTTCGTGAGCAAACAGTGATGCTGGCGGGAGCTGGGGCCAAAGATCCACGGCCCTTTTTGCAGAAAAATGTTCAGAAAGACCTCTGGAGATCTTCTTGCCTAAGCCCTGCCTCCAGGCTTAGAGAGCTCTGGGCAGGCAAAGGGTCCTCACTATCTGAGAGGTTTTGAGAGGTAGGAGACATCTGGATAGCCTAACAATTCCTGGGTATGTCCCCAACAGAAAGGGGCGCTACGACTATCAAAGGACAAACAGTGGCTTTATTCCTCATGTGGCTCATGCCTGTCATCCCAGCACTTTGGGAGACTAAGGGAGGAGGATTGCTTGAGGCCAGAAGTTCAAGACCAGCTGGAGCAACATAGTGAAACCTCATTTCAAAAAAAAATAAAAAAAAAAATTAGCCAGGTATGGTGGCATGTGCCTGTGTTCCCAGCTACTCGGGAGGCTGAGGCAGGAGGATTATGTGAGCCCAGGAGTTTGAGATGCCTATGAGCTACAATGATGCCACTGTGCCGTAGCACAGGCAACAGAGCAAGACCTTATCTCAAAGCAAAACAAAAAACAAACTAGAAACAAAGAATAGAGAAAATAATTATATCTACACAATGGAATACTTAACCCAGCAATGACAAAGAATGAACCATCAATAATAGAGGAACCTTATAAACTTGACTTCCCTGCCTCTTGGGGTCCCAGCAGTGGCTCCAAGAGATGAGGTCACTTGCTCTCTCAGAGCTCCAGGAATGGTCTCCTCCCAGCCCCAGATGCAGGTCTGAATTTCTCAGGGTGAATTCCCTGTATCATCCTCCTTGAGTTCACCCTCTCCTTTCTACTCTCCCTCCTCTTTCTCCCTATCAGCATCTTCATCAATAAACTCATTTTTGGTTGCACCTAACAGTGGGTGTGTGTGCAAACTCTTTCTCCTCTGGCTGTCCGTGTGGTGGGCAACCACTTGATGTAATGCAGATAACACAGGCCCTGCATGAAACCCACCTGGCTTTCCCCATCTGCATTCTGTCATCTCAGACAGGGCACTTAAACTCACTCCACTTCAACTTCCACAAGTGCAAAATGGAAAGAATAAGGCCTGCTTTGTAGCACTGTTGTGGGAAGTAATGAGAACACACAAGCATCTTACTTGGTGCCTGGCATGTTCTTTCTCGCATTATTTATGCAATCATTGAAGAAACATTTACTGAACTCCTACGTTGTGCCAAGCATTGTGCTGGGAGCTGGTATACAGCCTTGTCACGGTCTGCAGAGAGTATCTGTGTTTTTGCCTACTTGGCATCTGATGGTCCAGCCTTCTGATTTCTCTTCTGGGAACCACCCCTCCCTCGCTTGCAATTCAAGGGGTTCATCTACCATCCCACATCCCATCCCATTCAGGGTATTGCATCCCCAGGGCCACAGAGATTGGTTCTGGAGATTCTGATAGACTGGTTCCATGAGAGTCAGCCCTGGCACTTCTGCTGAAACTCCAGAGAAGGAGGTGATCCTTTCCACCAAGAATGATCAGCTGGTCAAAAGGAGCCGTGGACCTGCTGAGGCATGTTTTTGCCACCACATTGGAATAGAGTGCCTAAGAATTAAGACAATGTAAAAAGCTGAGTGATGAGGAAAAGCTCCTTAAGCACCTGGAATGAGACACACCGGGACTGAGTTGGGTTTCTGACATTTGGAAATAAAATAATCCAGATTAACATACTGTCCTAAAAGTGACCAACATTCAATGCGTTTCAGTACGTGCCCGGCATCGTGCCGAGTGCTTTACAGGCATCCTCTCATTTAATACAGATCAGAATCTTACGAGACGGGTGCAGTGAGTTCAATAAGTATCCTCCAAAAATTCAGAACTTCCTCTGTGACCTAATTTGGAAATAGGATTTGCAGATGCAATTAGTTCAGACGAGGTCACACTGGATTAAGGTGAGCACTCTGTCCAGTGACTAATGTCTTTACATGAAAAGGACACAGAGATACGTAGACTGAGAGAGGGTTATGTAAAGGTGGAGGCAGAGGTTGGAATGGTGCAGCTACAAACCGAGGAACGCCGAGGATTCCTGGGAGCCAGAGCTGGGGAGAGGCGAGGAATTCTTCCCTAGAGACTTCAGAGGGAGCATGGGCCTGGAGTCACTTGGATTTTTTTTTTTTCCTTATATTCCTTGAGTCATAGACACTCTGATTTTGGACTCTGGCTTCCAGGGCTATATGAAAATAAATTTGTTGTTTTAAACCATCCCGTTTGTGGGAATTTGTTATGGCAGCCCTGGGGAGCTAATACGGTAGATAATGTTCATTACTATTTTTGAAGATGAGAAAATACAGACTAAAGACGCTAAGTGACCTGAGGTCTTGTCACTTGTTTGATAGCAGAGGCGGCATGCAAACCCAAGCAGACTCAAGAGCTGTCTCTTTCTTAATCATTAGATGATCCATTGCAGGTGTATATCAATGCTGAGTTCTTTCCTTCTAAGATTGTATTTTACTATCCCCTGCATTCTTTCCTAGTGTCTAGTATTTAATAGGTGCCCAGTAGCACTGTGGGATTAAAATCACCAGGAGCCCTACTGAATAGGGCCCAAGAGGGTAACGAAGGGTCAGACACAGCCACTGACCACCAAGGGTTATATAGTCTGGTACGAGAGACAAGAATACATGTATGCCACCCAGAAGATGAAGGATTATTGAGCTGAAGGCAATTTAGAAGCTGCAAGAAAGTTCTCCACCTTCCTTCCATTTGCCTAAAAGCAGACATTGATTTACAAGATAAGACATCTCACTCCCTGTTCTACCTATGAGAACACAGGTTAACTGCTGAGGATGTTTTCAGACCCTTATGGCATGGCGATGGTACCAGAGGTAACAGGTACTTGTTAGTAACAAGTTTTACCAACCGTCCTTTATCTGACAGTTATTTGCTTTCCCACAGGTTGCTGCCCCTAGGGCCTCAAAGTTATTTCCTTTCAAAGTCATTTCTCTAAAAATTGACTATTCTTTGTTGAAGATGCTCTATGAGCTGGAATTCAGAACCATCTCTTTGAGAATTAATTACTCATCCCCTGGGCATCCCCCAGGTATACATGGAATATAAACATTCACAAACTTTTTCTCTTGTTGATCTGCCTGTTGTTACAGGTCCTTTCCAACCAAGGACCTATGAGGGCTCAAGAATGAAGTATCTTTCTTCCCCTACACCAGACAGGCCAGTGTGTGCTCTGGGCTGAGTGAGAAACTTAAAAGTAAGCCGTGCAGGAGCTCAGAGGAGGGAGAGCACTAAGGACTGAGCCGAAAGGAGAGACTGAACTTGATGTGGGCCCTAAATTGCTCAGGAAAGAGGGAAAAATTGGTGAGTGGTTGATAAAGCAGAAAAACATGAGGGCCTGGAGGTCAGACTTTGCATGATACACCTGAAGAGAGAGGTGTGTAATGGGCTGAGAGAGGTCTGCCAGGCCAGATCACAGGTGGTATTGTGGGCCAGGAAGGAACTTGAACATGAACCCGTAGCAGGTTCTCATGGGCTTTTGTCACAGGCAGCTACTGCATGCATTACTGCCACTAACAGAAACTTCACTGCAGGTACTTAACATCTGTGCTCCCTCCACTTCCCAGCTACCTGTGGTTCAGCAGAGCCATGTTCCCTGCTCTGGCCGAGGCCTATGGATCTAAGTGTCACTGCCAAGCCGAAACACAGAACAAGAACATTTCTCCCAAACTCCACTCTTGTGCCAGGTGTTGAGACGATGCCTTCAACCTATCTAAGCTGCCCAACCACTGTTAACAGCTATCCTACAGAAAGCCATGAGAATTTCAGGAGAACAAGAAAGAAACATGTATATACTAAGCCACTTAGATGAGGGGTTTTTTGTTAGCAAGACACGCGTGTAGCCTTTCCTGACTGATACAAGTAAGGAGCGACAAACAGCAGGTGGCTGAGATCACCTGGGCCAGGGAGGCAGGAGACAGGGAAAGAAAGGGTCAGGGCAGAGCTTATGTTTAGAGATGTTACTGGGGTAGAAGGAAGCCAATGAAGGGGCTGGTGGATTTTACAAAGGGGTCATCTCAAGGCTGGAGTTGGAGGTAAATAAGCCTGGAAGGTACTGGTGACTTTGGGTTGGTGGAGTTGATGAAAATCCCTAAAGGAGGATCAGGAAGGCAGTGGGCAGTGTGGCTCTTCTCCGGGCTCCTCTCCAACAGCACCCAGGCTGCCCCTGCTCCACAGGCCAGCTGATGACATCAGGGTCACTCAGGCAGTCATCTTGTCTTGTCCCACAATTAACAGCTGCAACCTCCAGAGGCTTTCCTAGATATGATTTCACTCAATCACAGCAGCCTGAGAAGCTGAAAAGGAGACTCAGACTCACATGGTGCCAGTCAGCGGTGGATTGGCCAAAGACCACCAGGGTTTCTGACAGCCAGGGCGAAGGTCAGGCCCCCAGGTATGCTCCCACACACAGGGGCAGCCCCCTCTGGGTAGTCCCTACAGGTTGCAGAGGCCCTGAGAGGGGCCGGGAAGCTAGAAGGGAATGGTAAGAGTGGTGGTTCCTTCTGTTGAGATTTACTCCACAGAACTCATTTTTAGGAGCAGGCCCTGCCCCCACACCCCCGGGGCTGTCAGAGAACTTCTTTATCACCCTTTTGCATCAGCAGCCTCCAGGGCTCAATCACACCAACACCATAAACGCTACATTTCTTGCCCCTGTGATATTAGCTGTGGTCCTATGACTAAATTCTGAAGGAGATATAAACAGATTTTAGGTGAGACTTCCAAGAAAGTTCCTAAAAAGGGAGATGAAGCTCCGACTTGATGGCTGGAGCTCCAGCAGACATCTCAGACCATGAGGTCTGAGAAAGTCACATGTGAAGTAGGGTCAGGCTGAAGCACCTGAGAAGCCCAAGTGTCTGAATCCCCTGGAGCTGCCCTACTGAAAAGGAGACTCAGTAGACTCAAGTGGTGCCAGGGCGAAGGTCAGGCCCCCTGAACTGCCCACCTGTGGGCTTCTGCATGAGAAAACAAGCTCCTAATTGGAATAAGTTATCAGCAGTCAAGTCTCTCTGAGCAGAGCCGGACACAATCTCTAATGCTGAGGTTCTGGGGGTGGGCACAGAGTGGAGCAGCCGCTGCCCAGGCTTTAGTTGTTTAACTACGGAACAGTAACAATCAGAACGTGGCCCCTGATGGCATTTCAAATTAGAAGAGACACCATGGATTCTCACCAAACCGTGGGGAGATTGAAAAGATATTAATAATAATCCAGACGTGAGGAAGATCTTCTGATACAAACTCAGAAGTCATGAAATAAAGGATTAATCATTTAACCTCATCAAAATAAAATAAAAGTTCTTTGTGGAAAAAAATCACCTGCATCACTCAGGATAGGCTAGGTAGGTTACAAGAAATCTTTTTTTTTTTTTGAGACGGAGCCTCAAGCTATCCCCCTGGGTAGAGTGCCATGGCATCACGGCTCACAGCAACCTCCAACTCCTGGGCTCAAGTGAGTCTCCTGCCTCAGCCTCCCAAGTAGCTGGGACCACAGGCGCCCGCCACAACGCCCAGCCATTTTTTGGTTGCAGCCATCATTGTTTGGTGGACCCGGGCTGGGGATTTGAACCCACCACCTTAGGTG
>CAUYQV010155048.1:0-55697 GCA_963574575.1 Galagoides demidoff | reverse complement strand
CTTGGGCCCCCCCAAAGTCTTTCCACTTACTGGATACAATTATTGATCTTCATTCCTTCCCTGGGAGTTTTTGGAATTAAAACTGAAAGAGGTCAAACTATTTTCTGATGCCTTGGATTCTGTGAGATGTCCCAGGAATGTTTTATTTTCCTGTTGAAACAAGTTCAAATTAGTTTTCTGCTGCTGACAGTCAAAGGCTCCTAACTGATTGTGTACACACACACATGCACACATGGTGGTTTTCTCCTCATAGCAATTTTTATGTCACATTTTCCCTGCCCTTTGCTCTAGTAAGTGGGCTTTGGTAACCAGGGAAACGGTCTTGGTTCCCAGCCCTAAGGGATTAAGGAATGGTATCTCAGAATAGATGGAAACAGGGCGGAATTCACCGCTCTTTGGATGATATGTATAATCTCTACTCTTACCTTTCCTTGATATGGTTCCTCAGCTGCATGTGTTGCTGACAAAGACCAGGACTTTGTCACTCTTCCAATACTAGCTGAATTCTAGCCAATAATTCATCCTACAATACCTTCTTTGCTAGATTTCAGATGGGCAAGCACAGATCAGCCAGATTTAGGGCCAGGAGCCATTTTGAAAGATGGCTTCAAGTTCAAGAAAGACTGCCATACTGAGCCCCTTAGAGATATCGGCTCAATTCTATGGATTGGGGATTAGGTTGGGAGAGTTGTAGCTTCAAAGATCTGTGAAGGAGAGAGTGTTCAGGAGAATCCTGAGGTCAACCAGGCAGCCAGCTAAAAACCTACCTGCAATGTCTGGGAGTATTCCTACTGCAGTAAGTATTCCTTGAGTTAATAGTCGCATTTGCTTAAGTGGCATGTGACTGGGAGAGAAGGCTCTTGCATTTCAATAGAAAAGAATAAAGCCCTGAATAGCCAAGACTTGAACATAATTTTTTTAGTATAACCCTTCCCAAATTAAGATACAATCTTTTTCAGAGCACCGAATTTCTACTTTCTTTTGAGTTCCCATCTTACGGTGATTGGAAATCTTTCCTCTTCCACTAGCAAACTGAAATAAAAACTATATATTTTTTTCTGGTGATCTAACATGTTGCCAAGTTTGCACACTAGTCCACAATTTGCAACTATTATCTAAGACTCCTACATTAAACTGCAGGATTGAAGAAAATATTCACATTTTAATAGGGAGAGTCTTTGCTGATCTGGCATAATCTCTGTGTAATTTCATAGTGGGAAAAGGATTTATGGTAACAGTTGTAAGTTGTGCTCCAAATGCCACATTGCTACAAGTGGCTGAAAGATCAACCAATACCTTTAGTCCAGGCAGTACCTGTAGTTCAGTGGATAGGGTGCTGGCCACATACACCAAGGTTGGAGGGTTTGAACCAGCCTGGGCCAGCTAAAACAACAATGACAACTGCAACAACAAAAATAGCTGGGTGTTGTGGTGGGCACCTATAGTCCCAGCTATTTGGGAGACTGAGGTAAGAGAATCACTTAAGCCCAAGAGTTTGAGGTTGCTGTAAGCTGTGATGCCACAGCACTCTACCAAGGGCAACAAGGTGAAACTCTGTCTCAAAAAAAAAAAAAAAACCCAAAAAACCCAAAAACCTTTAGTCCATCTGCAAACCCAAAGAGTCATCTCATCTATAATAATGGCTCTTTTTTGTGTTTGCACATATCTACTTTCTATGCTTTGAGCTAGCCTCTCTGAAAGTCTTAGAAATGATGCCACAGTGATCCCAAGTCCCACTTAGATACTATGTCTTTAAACCAGAAAGGTCTCTCCCAACTTTAAACAAGAAATGGGTTTTTTACACCTTGCTTACCACCACTGCCACTGAAGTGTCCAGAAGCTATCCTTCCTATCCTTCTCTCCAACTATGAGTCATCAGCATTTGTATACACTAAACCTGGTGAGCTGTAGTTAATATTTTTGTAGTAAAGTGTGCTTTATCATGCTCTTTTCTCATTGTTTATTACAAGAACTTTTCTGGGAGCATTTTTCTAGCCCATGCAAAAGATTATACAGATTAGCAGTTTGTCCTGGAGCTTTGATGAGTTAATTCTTGGGCCTTTTGCTGGATATTAATAATGTATTATTACTATGTAATTTATTTTGAAATTACAAAATTGCCAAAAAGGTGTATTTTCTACTACCCATTACACAGATGATAGTCATGTATTTAACAATCAGCATGTAGTAAGCACACGAATGCAAAGATTAAGAGACAATTCCGCTAAATACCCAGCGTTAGAATATTTAACCAAATTCACAGAGTCAAACTGATGACTGCTGCATCTTATTGTAAGTTTTTCTATTTTCTCCTCCCCTTTTTGAGGATAGATCCCAAACTGAATCCATGATCTTTTCTTGAAAATCTCCTCTGGAGTTTCCTTTCTCCATGACCGGCACCACCTACATGCCCAAGTCAGCAAGTCAGAGTGAGCTTCTCGCTCATTCATACTCTCAGATCTCAACCTGTCAATGAGTTCCATTCATTTGACCTGTTAACATCCTGCTCTGTGCCCTTCTCTCCAATCCCTGCTGGGGCTTCCTGGTTCAATTCACTATCCACCCTCCCCTAGAGTGTTATAACAGCCTCCTACGTGGTCCCTGCTTCCACCCCTGTCCCTCTCCACTGCTGCAGCTGGAGTGATATTTTAGAAAAGATAGGTGGTGGTATGTTTCCTCTAAAACTGGCTCTCCCTTGCTCTTGGGATGGAATTCAGTTGATTCTTCTTCAGCACCTCTACAGCTTCGTGTGCTACCACCTCCTCTCCAGCTGCCTTCTCCAGCTGCACAGAATCACTCGGAAGGCTCTATGTGTCCCACCCTCTCTAATCCCTGGACCTTTTTCTAAAGAACCTTCCTGTCTCCTATACCCCACCCACTTCACAACAGAAATAAAAATTGTCTACTAAACAAAAACAAAAATAGCCAAATAGAACTATAGTAAACTAAAAAGTTTCTGCCCGACAAAGGAAACAATCAACAGAGTGAAGAGGCAACCTGTGGAATGGGAGAAAACATTTGCCAACTCTTCATTTGACAAGGGGTTAATATCCAGAATATATAAGGAACTCAAATAACCAACAGTAAAAAAGAAAAAAATAAATAAATAAAAATTAAAATGTAGGGAAAGGATCTGGATAGACATTTCTCAAAGGAATGGCCAACAGATTTATTTAAAAAATGCAATCATCAGGAAGATGCAAACCAAAATCACAGTGAAATATCATCTCACCCAGTTAGAATGACTGTTGTCAAAAAGACAAAAAATAAGTGCTGGGAAGAATGCAGAAAAACCGAACTCTGATGCACTGTTGGTGGGTATGTCAGTTAGAACACTCTCTACAGAAAACAGAATGGAGTTTCTCAAAAAACTAAAAACAGATCTACTATATGATGCAGCAATCTCAGTACTGAGTATTTATCCAAAAGAAAGGAAATTAGTATATCATAAGAATACCTGCTTATTATAGCCACTATTCATAAGAGCCCAAAATATGGAATCATCCATTTCTTGTATATCTAAGTGTCCATCAATGGGTGAATGAGTAAACAACTGTGTGAGATATATATATATAATGGGTGTGAGATATATATATATATATAAATGGGTGTATATTATATATATATTTTATATACATATATAAAATGTATATATATATAATATATAATGTATATATGATATATGATGTATATATAACATATATAATGTATGTAAATATACACACATACATAATATATACCTGTACACAATGGAATACTATTCAGCCATCAGAAATAATGAAATTCTGTCATTTATAGCAACATCTATGGAATTAGTGGTCTCTGTGGCAAGTGAAATAAGCCAGGCACAGAACAACAAATGTCACATGTTCTCACTCATACAGGAGCTGAAAAAAATTGATATCATGAAGGTAGAGATAGAACGATGGTAACCAGGGCTGGGAAGGGAATGCACAGGGGATGAAGAGAGGTTGGCTAGTGGGTAAAAACCTACAGTTAGAGAGAAGGAATAAATCCTAGTGCTCAATAGCACAGTAGGGCAACTGTAGTTAACAAGAATTGATTGTATATTTCAAAATAGCTGTAAGAGTTGAAATATGTACAAGACAAAAAAAAATGGTAAATGTTTGAGGTGATAGATATCCTACACACTCAGATTTGCTCATCATATAATGTGTGCATGTATCAAAATATCACATGTACCTTATAAATATCTACAAGTCCTGTATATCGATTAACAAAAATTAATCTTGGCTCGGCGCCTGTAGCTCAGTGAGTATGGCACTGGCCACATATACTGGGGCTGGCAGGTTCAAACCTGACCTGGGCCAGCTAAACAACAAAGACAACTGCAACAAAAAAATAGCCAGGCATGGTGGAGGGTGCCTGTAATCCCACCTACTTGGGAGGCTGAGGCAAGAGAATTGCTTAAGTCCAAGAGTTTGAGGTTGCTGTGAGCTGTGACACCATAGCGCTCTACCAAGGGTGACATAGTGAGACTGTCTCAAAAAAAAAAAAATTAGTTTCTTCCAAAGGTATACTCTCTATTTCTGGTTTGAATTTGTAGCAAATGTCTTAGGATTTTAGGCAGCTCAAGCTGCCAGTTTATCTATATCTGGTTGCCAGGAAGCTATAACATCATTAGCAAAAATAGGATTGTCCTTCTATCTTTGGAAAGGAATTTGGGACCCTGGGAAACAGGAGCTTTTTGAAGCCACTAGGGTATTATTCCACAAACATATGGGTATTTACTTCAACTCTAAGTTGAGCAAGTTTCTTTCAGTGTCTGATACTGCCTATAAGAACTCCCCCACAGGCTATCATTTGATGATTAAAACAACTTATTTCACTATGTATCTTCTATCAGTAAGTTATGAGATAATCTAAAAAGTAACTTAGCCCTCAAAACAGCTGTGACTCTTGGAACCATTTTTTTTTTTTAATCCTTTTAAATTGTCAGCCTTTAGTCAGATGTCCATCCAACTCTTAGAGTCATTGTTTCTCTTTACTTTTCTTTTCTTTTTGTAGATGGAGTCTCACTGTGCTGCCCAGGTTGGAAGGCAGTGGCCATTCACAGGTATGATCACAGCGCACTGCACTGCAGCCTCAAACTCCTGGGCTCAGGTGATCTCCCCCCTCACCCTCCCAAGTAACTGGGACTGCAGGCATGTGCCACTGAACCCTACTTCTTGCAGTCATTTGACAAAGTATATTACTTACGTTAGCACTTAATGTTAGGTTCATAGGGGTTTTTGGTTTCATGATTTTCATGGCCAAAGCCTTTATACACATATCGACACAAAATAATTAAATATGAAGAGCAAATCCAGTTTGTCAATGAGAGTAGTTAATCAATCTAAGTGATAAGTCAAATTAAATTCATCTTCCAAAGAATTAAGGGTGTACTTGAAAGTCTTACTCATAGTTGGATCAATTAGTGTATTGTAAAGGTTTTGTTTTGTTTTTTGTTACAGTTTTTTTACCTACCACATCCCACAGTAAGAAACTCATTCTATATTATAACCTAGTTATTGATATATATATATATAATATATATATACACACATACATATATATGCACATGAAGATAATTGAAACCAAATTTCTGTGAAATAATACTTTCCTTTAGTATAAGTGATGCACGCCGACATCACCAATTTTTTTCATTCTATTCGATTCTGTACTAAACTACGACATTCTAGTCTCTCCTCATTAAGCTGATTTCATGATTTGCAATTTGGAAACTACTGATCATAATTTTTGACAAGTAAATAACAAGGCAAGTGAAATAGAATGGGATAACTCTAGTTTTTCACTTTCTAGAACATTTTTTCAATTTTTTTACCTTAGACCTCCAGGTGTTTCTGGCGAAGCTCAGTCATAGTGTCTTCTTTTCCATTTTCACCCTTTGAGGTAGGCGTGAGGGCAAGCTGAGCTCATTGTAATACATCTCTTCTTGGACACAGTAATTCTTGTAGGGAAGTTCTTTTAACTCAAGGTCTATAGTCATCAAAACTTCTGCAGACTGAGTACAGAAGATAACCTCTTTCTTCTGGGCTCATCTGGACTGTTCACAGCCATCTTCCTCTTGCTTGTGTGAGGAAAGATTGTTGAGTAGCAAAGCCAAACTCTGCTGAGGGGTGGCAAAGGATGGAGAAAGCCCTGGGAGCAACACTTGAGCTACTAAATTGGACTGTGATGGATTCTAAATGTATTTACCAGGTACATGAGAGAATCTACTTTTCATTTTCTCTAAACAGTTTTGAGTTGAGTTTTCTCACTTGCACGTGGAAGGGTCCTGATAATATGATTAACAGATGGACACAAAGGGTTTGGTACTGGAGTTGCAAGATCCCATGCCTGCAGCTGTATTGGAATATCAATAAGTATTAATATAGGCTCTCACCCGTGGATGTATAGGCTGCTCAGTGACTTCTATAACAAGATAGTATATTTTAAAAATATTATAGGTGGCTGGGTGTGGTGGCTCACATCTGTAATCCCAGCACTTGGAAGGTGACTGCAGGTGGATTGCTCAAAGTCACGAGTTTGAGACCAGCCTGAGCAAGAGCGAGATACTGTCACTTAAAAATAGCCAGGCATTGTGTGTGTGTGTGTGTGGGGGGCACCTGTAGTCCCAGCTACTTGGGAGGCTGAAACAAGAGAATCACTTAAGCCCAAGAGTTTGAGGTTGCTGTGAACTAAGACACCATGGTACTCTACTGAGGGTGACCAAGTGAGACTGTGTCTCAAAAAAAAAAAAATGCACACACACACACACATTGTAGGGATTAGTTTACATGTCCTTTCATTCCTTTGCACCTGTTCTTCTGCCCACCATCTTCTCCCCCATTCAGTCAGCTTGGCATTCTTCACTCATTTCCTCAGGAAAGGAATGGCACAGCAGAAATGCAAAGTCTTGGCTTTTCCTTTGCAATTGCCCAGGCTTCAGAAGAACAAGAAGGAGGAGTGAAGAATAAGACACAAAAGCTCTCTAATCTGAAGACCAGAAGGGAGTTCTCTAGCTTGAGGGCAGAGACATGATCTGGTAGGAAGTTGGGAGAAGCTCCGGGCCCAGCTGTCCAGTTCCAGCTCCAGCATCTGGTTCTATGAGCAGCATCCAACCTCTCAGCTCCTGGGCACCTTCCTGGCTCCAGTCTGGCAAGGACCCCGCATTCCCTGTGCTGAGGAATTGTGTTAATTGTTCCTGCACTAAGGCTCAGGGAGAACCTCCTTCCAACAGCAGTTACCAGATCCCTTGCTAAGCATCTGTTAGGAAGGAGGCTGCATGTGTCTTGGCATTTCCCTGAGGAGGGAGGCAACAGCCACAGGGAAACCTACGAGCCCCCAAAGTAGGGTGTTAGCTCTCCACACAGAGAGATATCAACGCCCATTCCATATAGACTGAGATGATGCAAATTATTACCATACAGAAAGCTATGCAGAAATAAAAGAAAAAATCCCAACCTGACCCCCAAGCTCCCTTCCCCCCTAAAGCACACTATTACCCCTACCACCACCTTCATAGTTGATTATTATAATTGTGCCAAACACGGGATTCAGTCAGTTAGTACAAACCTAATTCACACATTTTTGTTTCAAGGCTTCTTAACAAATGTTAACCACTATCAATCAGGCCCAATTCTAAGCACAGATAATATAAAGATGACAGCCAAGATTCCCACCCTCATGTGGCTTTCACCATGGGCAGGAGGTGCAGAAATGTAGGTAGCTAATCCCATCATATATGGGAAGTACCGTCAGGTTCAAAGAGCTGATGGAATAGGGTCAGCCTCGGTGGCCTCCCAAGGCCTCTTCTATTCTGTCCTTCAATAATTTTTCTTTTTTTGGTCAACACTTACCCTGTATTATCACAATTTTCATTTCACTTTAGTCAGAAATATTCAACCTGCATAGTTCAATGCAGGAGTTTTCCTATAATATTTTCTGCAGGGTAAAGTTTGGCATTACCTATAGTTTCAAAAACCCTAGAATAAACAATGCACATAAAAGCCTCTGATAGATCACCCCCTCCTATAGCCAAATTCTAGCAAGCGTGTGTGGCTCAAGTCCCATCTGCTGCCAGTGCTTTGCAGGGTCTGACTCCTCCGGTCATGGCCTTGCCAACCAACCAGATGGCCGCTTCCTTCATTATGATTTCCACTCCAGTGCTGGTATCAATTCTCTACTCTTCATAGAAATAGTCTGCCCTTCCTATTTCCTCTTTTCCTCCCCAGCTCCTTCAATAATTGACACTAACCCTGAGCCCTGAGCCCAGACTCTCAGCTTTGGGCAGCCCTTGATTATGGAACTACAGAGTGGCCATGTCAGACATCAAATCCTGATCTCTTCAGCTCAGCTCAGTGCCAGTAAGTGGTGCTTGAATGTGACTGCTTGAGTACGTGGCTTTGTGGTGGTTCTTTTCTTTTTCTTTTTTTCCTACTTCTTCTCAGTGAGTCTTTCTAAAGAAATGCATTTTGAGCTAAGAGCCTCATCGAGGGTAGAGAGTATATTTGCAGGTTTCAAGGAATTAAAAACCAGGCCACCACCTGCCAGGATAGTTAAAATGGAGCCAAACAGCTCTTCTGGAGGAGGGGCCTGCCCTTATTAGGGAGTGACTGGGCTTCCTAATCCAGGAGAGAAATGAATTTTTCAGAAACAGAAGACATGCTATTTTGAAAAGAGTACGTATAACATTCCAAAGACATACACTTCTAAGTCGAGAGTTCTAGTTGGGTGATTGCATTACAGAATAAGTTAATAATTGAAAAGACTGCATCTTATTAACAGGCAAAGCATTTCCCCGAACAATAGTTTTTCTACATTCTTTTCATTCTGTAGACTCAGAGAGGTCTTTTGATGGATCATAGGCCTTTTATAAACCTGTGACCCAGATTTAGAAAAGCTGTAGTCACTGCACACTGACCTTTTATAGTAAGCATGCTTCCTTACCCCATCCCAAAATGAATGCTAAGGGAAAAAATTCAGATAGCAGGAACTGCATGCACTAGGTGTTATAACCAAAGTTTGACATAACTCTGTCACATTTTGGCAATAAATTAACTAGTGGGATGGCCTGTTAAGTGGAGTGTATTCCCATTTATTGTCAAGGACTAGATATTGAGTTTAGTTTAGTGCCATTGCTGATTTATATTTGCTTTATAGCAACAATGGATTGGTGCCTCTTCTTTAAGACAACAAAATTAACCTTATCATTCTCTTCACATATCTGGCAGCAACTTTATCACATTGGTATGTTTCAAGGCCGAGCGGAGAGGGAATTTTTAGTTAGGAAAGACTAGCTGCCCAGCCCTGGCTTCTGCCTTGGCAGAGACCATTTTTCCACATCAGTATAGATAATTCTCAAGCTGTTCTTAGGATCCAGGCCAAAGAAAGAAATGACAGAACACAGGAAAGGTTAACCTGTGGCCACTGATTAAGACTGGATTTCCAATTTCTAATTTCTTGTAGGGGAGCAGTCTTACTTTATCCTCATAGGACATGATATTAGAGCACAGTTGACCACATTGGAGTAAGAGATACAGTGTGTGGGTCTTTTCCTTCTATGAGCACATAGGATAAATATGGTCATAATAGTTTATACAAATGTGTTACATTCATATGTGGTTGTGTCTTAAATTCTCTTAACATCTGATTTAGTCTGGATTATGCCATGATCCTTCCTTGCTGAAAAGATTCTACCAACTATCCTTTCTCTTAAGGACAAAGTCTAAACTCTTTATCACGACGTTCGGGGCCCTCCAAGGAGAAGAATGAAAAATCAAGGAACAGAGTTGGACAGCACTGTAATTTTTTATTTGTGTTCATTTCCCTTTTAGATGTGCAGTCTTCAAGAGCATGATTTGGTCCAGTTCTGTCTCTGCCATTTCCATTTCTGTGACTTGAGAGAAATAACTCAATGTTTCTATAGAAAGAAACAGAGTTTCAGAAAAACCATTAGTTTCTCCAAGGTCACATAGATGGACAATGGCAGAGATAAGATTGAGACCCAGTCTGTTTGACACCAGAGCCAAGCTTCTGTATGTTCCTGTGAGCCAAGTCACTGGTGTTAACAACAATCAGGACCCAGCAGAAGCTCAGTTCTAACTTACTGTTATTATCATGAGTCTTTCTCTAACATAGCATTCACAGGTAAGCCCTTGGCAATGCATTGGTAGGTACGTAATTAGCATTCCATATAATGGATTGAAGATCAAATTAATGTTTGAATACAAACAAAAGATTGTATTCAAATTAATGACTTCCATGTCTCAGATGAGGAAATTGAGACTCAGGGAGGTTAAATGGCCTGCATAGTTACAGGGATAGAATGTGGCAGAGCCAGGATTAGAACCCAGATCCTTTAATTCTTAATCTAGTGTTCTTACCATGCTGCCAGTTCTTCATATATTTAAAATTTACAATTAGACAGGCATATAATTGATAATAAAAGTGCAGATATTTAAATTTCCTAAGAGAAGAAATTTCTTGGAGAAAAGTCTATCATAGTCTTCTACTGGAAGAATTGACAGTTTATCTGTCATTTTTAAAACACCCTGTTGTACTTGTAATACAAGATTTTAAAGTAAAATCTATGCTTCCCTGTAGGTGAATAAAGCCAGATTTTAGCAGGTAATCTCGAAGGGTTAGAAACATAAGAAACTTATGATAAATATAAAGGAAATTTATTTTTATTGACCCAATCCTTAGGATATCAAAATTAAAGTACAGGTGTGTGCATATGTGTATTCTTCCCCTCAACGCTCAGGTCATCCCACTTGAAAATACAGCAGGAAGTTCAGAATTTACAGATTTCTCAGCACTTGACTTGAATAGAATAGAGGAAAGGCCCAAACGAAAAAGCCAAATGTGGCTTTCGCAAAAGCAAATATATTTCTTGGGTTTTTCTGCTCACTGTTATTTTCAGAAAGTCTTACTCATCTAGCACTGAAAATAAATTCAGCTTTAATCCTAAAAAGAAGAAAGAAAAAGAAAAGAAAGAATTTTTCCCCCTCTGGTGCTTATAATACCCTATTAAAAGCTTGAGAATAAAACTTCCTTTCCTATCAATGTTGTCCTTTTCCATTAAGCAAATATTGATTTCCCCTCCCCCTCCCCCTTCGGGTACAGGAGTCCACATTACCACTGGTTCTTCGGGTTTCCTGCTTTGTGTCCTAACAGGGCTGAGTGTTTGTGGGTTGCGTGCTGCTAGGCAGCCAACAGGGGGTGCTCACTGCATATTTTGATGAGGGGAAAAAAGATTGTATTCAAAATAATCTTCCGCTGTCTTTTTCTTTTACTTTCAATACAAAAGTCAAGACTGTAGCTGTTCTTACTTACACAGGTTTTGCAAATGCAGTTCAGAAGCAAAGTGAGGAAAATGCCTAGGTCATTGAAGGAGGCCTTAGGGAGAGCCAGTATTTATACATGAAATGGGGATTGGACGTTCTAAGGGACTTGGGTCCCTGAATGATTTGGGTCATTGATCATCAATTACACCTAAATTTTCTGGGCGATAATGACTAAATTTATTGGACAATTTATCAACTTCTCACTTTGTGTTCGTGGACCCGGAGTGAATAGTCAGAAAATATGTTCTAATTTTGCCTTCCCCCATGACTCTTAGCTCATCTGTAGCGCCCCGTTTCAGCTTCTCCATGGATAGATGCAGAATGGGATCGTGCGTTTGTGCCGACAGTTCCTCCTAGGAATAAACTTCTCGGTGTCCAAATAGCAAATGAAAATAATAACGACATTTTGGTATATACAATTTTAAGAACAGCCATATGTTATAAGATGAAGGGAAAACTGGGGAGGTGTTAGGATTTTAAGTAGCTCTTACCTACTTAGATTCAGATTCAGTTTGAATTGATATAGTCTCCTGAAAATAAAAGAGCATTTGGCATACGCAAATATTGTTCAATTGTAATGTTTAAAAGGTCAAAGCTTAAACTTGAAAGGAGATTAAAAAGAAGTTGCTTAAGCACCAAATACTGGCAGAAACAAGTTATTTTGAATTATTTGCCTCTAAAGACAGATGGAAAAATATGAGAAGTAACAAGCTCTCGTTAGAGGGGAATATAGTGTGTGTGGCAAATCCTGTGGAATGTACCAGGCTGGATCAGCGAAAAACACCAACTTCACAGGTAGATACTGAGATATTTTAAAAATAGTTAATATTGCCTGCTGTTTATCAGACTAATAAATAAGATTTCTGGTAGAATTAATAAAGCCTTTATTTTGATTTGCACAGCCAAGACTTCAGAAAGAGTGATGGCCTTGCTCATTATTCCACAAAAATCACAAGGAAAACTGTCTCTCTTAGGAACATATTTTGTTTTCTCTTTCTGAAGCCCAAACAATTTCCAGCTAAAAGACATATTTTGATTAAGATAATATTTTTCCCTAATCAATATTTTTTACCTCTGGGTTATTACTTCCTTGAAGGCTTCTCTGCCTTTTTTTTTTCCCTTTCTAAATTAGTCCGTGTAGTTTATGAGAAATCATCAGCTCCGCCATACGCTGCCGTTTACATTAAATCTTCCCCTTCGTGTTTACTGCTGGGTGGCAGGGCTTGTCTCTAGCCTGTATGGCTTGGCATCGAATCTTGAAATGTGTATTTAAACTTAATTGGAGTGGGGATAGGGGCACAGGAGCAGATTTAACTATCAATGCAATAAGCCTGCTCGCCACCAACATTCACGTTTCCAATTTGGTTGGCATGTGCCTGAGCACTCCTTGATGTGAAACCACAGCCATCGTGGTGTGGTTGGTTCAGACACGTGCCTAGAATCATGTGCAATTAGGTGTTTATTGACTTGCTATCAAAGGATGGAAAGGCTTATTGGCTTATTCTGGATGTTTGTACTTGTCTCATTACGGCTGGGTGGGACGTCCTCTGGGGACCAGCCCTGGTTGGCACCCACGCTCTGAGGAGCACTGGTGAGCTTGTGGACAAGGAAGGGGGACAGGTACACCCAGCCCTCCAGAGTCCTTTGCTTCTCCAAACACTCGGCAGCTGCACATCTCCACATACCCCCACCCACCTCACCCCAGCCTGTATGACAAAACACACACACACACACACAGAAGGATACAGGACCTAACATTAAAGTTCAATATTATGTGCTGCCTTGACATCTGATAAAATTGGAAGGACCCTGAATGACCTAACCATAAGCTCTCCTACCTCCCTCCCTCTGTGCAGAGAGGATTCCTTATTCACCAATAAGATGAGTAGGAGGCAATCACAACACACACAGCTTATAAGAAGGAAGAGATTTAACTTGAGCCTGAATTCTTAGGACAATGCCTTAAATCCTAGTCCTGTCCCTGGACTCTTGTTCTAACTCAGCATGTTTGGACTTTAAAATGGGAAGCAGGGGGAATTAAGGTGAAGAGATTGTGGATTTCTAGGTCTAGAATCAGACCTGAGCAGAAAAGGAATAGCGTCAAAAAATGCCCTGGCATATTGGTAGCTTCCAAGTAAATGTGCACTATTTCCTATGCGGTCCGAGGTGATACTGGGCTGAGTATTGATAGACATTGCTATCTATGTGTATATACTTTATATATATATATATATATACACACACACACTTTATACTATACACATGTACTTTGAAAAATATATGTATGCATACTTTAAAGGGAGCATGGTTCTCAAAATTATGGCTAGCTAATAGCTACTGAGTCATTCTGTTGGGTTTCAAGGCCACTTGCCTGTCTTCTAAAATGTCAAGATTTCAAGCAGCTGCTGGGTCCTCAGTTCTTGGAATGCTCTTGGTCAAAAAATGACCAGACACTCTAAATTAAGGCAAACATGAAATAAAGTTTATTGAGGAAGAGAAAGGTAGGTTCACAGAGGAAGAGCAACACATAGGTAGACAGAGCAAGATACATTCTCCACAGACAGAGAATGGGCCTCCATTGCAGGGCAAGTAAGCACGGAGGCCAGAGGTATGGCCAAAGTTCACTTTTATACCACCTGGGTCAGGCTTACCTCGTGGTTCAGAGGGCACCTTGTAAGTAGAGTCTTACTGCTCATGCAGACAGTATGCTGAGAGCCCTTGATGAGGAAGTGCCACATGATAATTAGTCTTCAGGCTTTTTCAGCTCACCTTCAAAACTCTATCCTACCTATTGTTAGCATAGAGAGTGTTCTTTTTTGAGAGTGAGTCTCACTCTGCTGCTGTGGGGTTGTTTGCTGTGGCATCATAGCTTGCAGCAAAAACTCAGGCTCAAGCGATCCTCATGCCTCAGCTTCTCACACAGCTGGGACCACAGGTGCCTGCCACATTGCCCAGCTAATTTTTCTATTTTTAGTAGATGTGGGGTCTCCTTCTTACTCACCATGGTCTTAAACTCCTGCGCTCAAGGGGTCTGCCCACCTCGGCCTCCCAGAGTGCTAGGAATACAGGCCCCAGACACCCTGCGGGGCCTGCTGGGTTCTGACTGGTAGATTGGTAGGGTAGTCTCTACTCCCCAGGTGTAAGCATCTTTGGGGACAAAATTAAGGTGGATGGCACCAAGTTGGCAACCTGGGGGTTCAGCCCTTGTCCTCCTTCCCCAGGAGTGCTGGTCCTAGCTAATTACCTAAAAATTCTGCTCTGTTTTTCCACTGAAGTGTCCATGAAACTAAACAACAACAACAACAAAAAATGCAGCACTGGCCCCAGGGAAATGTTGGTGTTCTGGCAACAGCAGAAGCTATGCTGCTTTTGGTGAGAGGAGACAGACAAATCTCTCCTGCCTGCCCTTTCATTCTCCCTACCCCCATTGTCTTCTGCATACCCAATTTAAAAACTTTAATTGTAAAATTTACCATGTTAGCCATTTTTTAAGAATGAAGTTCAGGCCAGGACTGGTGGCTCACACTTGTAATCTTAGCACTCTTGGAGGCCAAGGTGGGAGAATTGTTGAGCTCAAGAGTTTGAGACCAGCCTGAGAAAAAGTGAGACCCCTGTCTCTAAAAACTAGTGGGGCATTGTGGCGGGTGCCTGTAGTCCCAGCTATTTTGAAGGCTGAGGCAAGAGGATTGCTTGAGCCCAAGAATTTGAGGTTTCCATGAGTTATGATGCCATGGCACTCTACCGAGGGTGACAAAGTGAGACTCTGTCTCAAAAAGAAGAATGAAATTCAGTAGTGTTAGGTGCCATTCACATTGTGCAATCAACCTGCAGAACTCTTTTTATCTTGCAAAATTGAAACTCTGTACCTATTAGACAGCAGCTCCCTATTCACCTGCTCTTCTCAGCTCCTGGCAACCAACATTCTAATTTTTTAATTTATGAATTAGACTACTTTAGGTACCACTTAATAAGTGGGATTGTACAGTATTTGTTTATTTCTCACTGGGTAGTGTAATGTCCTCAAGGGTCATCCATGTTGTAGAATGTATCAGAATTTCTTTCCTATTTGTGGCTGAATAATATTCTATTTTGTATATATCACATTTTGTGTGTTCATTCATCCATCGGTGGATACTTGTGTTGCCTCTACCTTTTGGTTACTGTAAATAATGCTACTATGAACATTAGAGTACAAATATCTCTTAAAGACCCCACTTGCAGTTCTTGTGGTTGTGTATACTCTTTGCTTATTTGCCCTGGCAATGGAGGTCCATTCTCTGTCTATGGAGAATGCATTCCACTCAGAAGTGGAATTGGTAACTCTATTTGCAGGGGTTTTTGTTGTTGTTGTTGTTGTTTGTTTGTTTTTAAGACAGCCTCTCCTTCTGTTGCCCCAGGCTAGAGTGCTATGGCATCAGCCTCGCTCACAGCAACCTCAAACTCCTGGCCTCAAGTGATTCTTCTGCCTCAGCCTCCTGAGTAACTGGGACTACATGTGCCTGCTACAAATGCCTGGCTGATTTTTCTATTTTTAGTAGGCTTGGGGTCTCACTCTTGCTCAGACTGGTTTGAACTCCTTGAGCTCAAGTGATCCTCTTGCCTCAGGCTTCAACCTCCCAAAGGGCTAGGAATATAAGCATGAGCCACCAAGCTCAGCCTATTTGAAATTTTTTGAGAAACTGCCATGCTGTTTTCCACTGTAGCTGCACTATTTTTCATTCCTACTAACAGCACACTGTGGTTACAATGGTAGCAATTTATCCACATCTTTGCAATTGCTATTTTCTGATTTTTTTTTTTCAGTAATCATCCTAATAGGTGTAAGTAGATATTTCCTTATGGTTTTGATTTGTGTTTCCCTAACCATGATATTGAACATTTTTCATGGGCTTATATGCCATTTGTATATCTTTAAAGAAATGTCTATTTAAACCTTTTTCCTATTTTTTAATTGGTTCGGTCATTATTTTTTGTTGTAGGAGTTCTTTATATATTCTGCATATTAATCCTTTATCAGATACATGATTTGCAAATACTTTCTCCTGTTCCATGAGTTGCCTTTTCACTCTGTTGATTGTGTCCTTTGAGCATGACATTTTCCATTTTGATGTAGTTCAATTCATCTATTTTTGTTGTTGTTGTACTCACCTGTGCTTTTGGTGTCATATCCAAGAAAGCATTGCTAAATCCAATTTCATGAAGCTTTCCCCCTATGTTTTTATCTAACAGTTTTATTGTGTTAGCTCTATGTTTAGGACTTTAATTCCTATTGTATTAATTTTTGCATATGGTTTAAGGTTAAGGTCCAACTTTATTCTTTTACAAGTGAATATTTAGTTTTCCTAGTGCTATTTATTAAAACATATGTCTATTTTAAAAATATTTTATATATGTATTTTTTAAATTTTTTGATGTGAGAAAATTATTTCTTCATCTATATGGTGCAGAGGCACCAGCATTGGGGGTTGAACTCACTCTCCTAAGGGGTTATTATAGGGTTGGGAGTGGTGCCTGTGGCTCAAAGGAGTAGGGTGCCGGCCCCATATACCAGAGGTGGCAAGTTCAAACCTAGCCCTGGCCAAAAAAATGCAAAAAAAAAAAAAAAGAAAAAGAAAAAAGAAAAATGGTTGGGAGTTGGAAATAAAGGAATTGTATTTTTGAAACACCCTGTGTGACTATCAAAACTTGGCTTAAAATAATGAACACTTATTTTAATGGGTTAGGAATTTGGCTGCCACTTTGCCACCTGCTTTTGCCTCCAGGCATTGATTACAGCCAGGGTGTCAGCCCAAGCTGGGGTCTTATCTGGAGGTTTGGTAGAGAAATATTCACTTCCAAACTCACTCACGTGGTTGTTCAAGGATTCAGTTTCTCCTGAGCTGTGGGTTGAGGGCTTCCTCTTCATGCAGGCTGTTGGATAGGAGCCTCCCTCAGCTCCTTGACATAGGCCCCTCGCTGGAGGGTAGTTTAGAACATGGCAACTGTACTCTCTCAGCAACTGGACAAGTGTTGCAAGATGTGTTTTTTGTAACCTAATTTTGTAAACAGTATTCAATCACTTTTGGTAAATTCTATTCCCTAGAAGCAAGTCAGCAAAATCCCCCACACACCCAAAGAGAGGGATTACACAAGAGTAGAAATACTAGGAGGCAAAGGTCACTGGGGACCACCTAAGAAGCTCCTTAGCACCTTGTACGTGTACAAAATGGTGTTTCTCGGGGCAGAGGTGAGAACCCCTCACTCTCCATTCCCTACTCCATTACAGGTCTAAAGATGCTAAGTGAAGAAAATTGTACTATTCATTTGCAATAGGGAATCATCCATTGTCATTGCCAAGACAAATTGGTAGAAATTCATAGGATTTCTACCTATGCAAGAGTACTTTCCAACTCATTGATTGGCTGCAAAATTCAGTGTGGCTAGCAGAAACACAGCTGGAGTTGAAGACTCACATTGCTCACCCCTCTCTCATTTTCTTCTTCTTCTGGGCACATATGAAGATTATCGTTTCATTCTCTCCCTCTTCTTACTGTCTGTGAAGTTATAAAAGCACCCATGACACAAGTGTGAGACCCCCCAGACTATCCCAGAAGGTAGTCACCCACCTTCTATAAAGAAGGCTTTGTGTTGAGAAGGAACTACAGAAAGAATGAGGCAGCTGGATCCATGCTGTACAGAGAAGAGTTGGTCTCCGCAGGAGGCATGTCTGAGAGAGAAATAAACCCGTGAGATTTGGAGCTGTTTGCTACAGCAGCACACTTTGGGCCTTTCTGACTGCATCACTAGGTTTTTTCTGTCACTGTTGGCTTTGGGGGTAACAACGTGGGACAATGGTGGGTGGGGGAGGGGAGTCTTGGTGGTTTCTGAGGCAGCAGAGACCAACTAGGGTGAGCATGTTGGCTAGAGCAAGACCTCTGTGGAGTTGTCTGTGGAATTGGTAGTTTTGGTCTGACCTTCAGAGATGCCTCCAGGTCCCTGCACTAGTGGTAAGTAGAAAGGAGGACCATGACCATTTAAAAGTCAGCTCCAGTGGGCCTCAAGCTTTGGCTCTTTAATGCTGAATTTGAGAAGAAATGGACTTAACATCTACAGGGTTCTGAGAGAGAAATGATGTGACTCTAGCATTAGGTAACCAGCCAATTTTTCCTTTGTGTTGGAAAAAGAAATACATAAATAACAAAAGATCATTCTCTGGTCAAAACAACACAAAAGAATAAAACCATGGATTCAGTATAGATTAAAATAACCATTAGCAAACACTATGAAAAATATCACATGATAAATTCCTACAAAATGTATGATTTTCTTGGGGAGAAATGTTTGGAAATTATCACAAATGGAAACTATAAACAAGTAAATATACAAATGGAGAAAACATCATTAAATATTGAATAAAATATCTAAAAATAATATCTTAAAAGGCTTCACAACCACTCAGTTTTACTAGAAAATTCCATTGTACTCTATAGTCTAGAATATTGAAATAAAATGTAGAAAGCCATCTACTCCACAAGGCTAGGGAATATGAGGTTATCTTGACTCAGATACTGAAACATGACAAAAGTAGCACACAAATATTATGGGCTAATTTTAATTATTTATATAATCACCTAAATTATAAATAAAATTTTTGTTTTCTCATCTTGACATGGAGATGATGAGATTACCTATACTATAGTCATGAGGATTATGAGATAACGTATGTATGTCATTTAGCAGAATTATAGCACATACAAATTGTACAATAATTCATGGTTATATTTGTTTCTACAAAAAATTCCAAATATAAAATATTTCAGTAAATTATATATGCCATATTCTCATTCATTTAAAGATATTGGTTTTACTCAAATGAACGTATAGGCTTCTGATGATCAACGTACAAAGAAGAATCCCCTAAGAACTTGAAAAGTATTTCTAGTTATTCTTGAGAAATAAAATGGTAATAATAAGGAGTTTTAATAGAGAAGTACTGTTGAAGTATTTACCCTAACAAATAAGACTATGCATAACAAAGTGATAATAACTCAAACAATATGTAGATAAAATTTAATGGGATAGAATAAAAATCTTAAACTAAATTCTACTTATTATTTGATAGAAAAACACCATATATACATAGAGAAAGATTAATTATCCAACAAATAATGTTCAGGATGTCACTATTTGGGGAAAAAAAAGCCCAACAGAGTTTTTACCTTTGTCTAGTGCAGTGAAATAGATCACAAGTAAATGAAGTAAAATTTTGAACATTAAAAGAAAATACTGTACAGGTGAATGCATTTAATGAATCTTTGCATAGAGAAGGACTTTCTGACCATACACACAAGAAAAGAAGAGAAATGATAGATTTGATGAAAGTTTTGTGCATCAAAAACCCTTTAATAACAAATCACAAATTGGCCTAGCATGCTGGCTCACTCCTGTAATCCTGGGAGGCCAAGGCAGGGAGATTGCTTGAATTGCTTGAGTTCAGGAATTCAATCCCTGCCTGAGGAAGACTGAGACCTCATTTTTACTAAAACTGAAAAATTAGCTGTATGTTATGAGGCAAGGCACCTGTAGTCCCAGCTACTCTGGAAGCTTAGGGAGGAGGATCACTTGAGGCCAGGAGTTTGAGGTTGCAATAAAATATGATGATACCATCCCATGCAACCCTGGGTGACAGAACAAGACTCTGTCTCTATCAGAAAGTGTTAGTCTTTAAAGATCACTGTGAGTTAGTAAAAATCTATTCCAATAGAAAGGGGGAAAAGACATTCAGAAAAGAAAAAGGCTAAAACAGCTATGGAAAAAATGTAACATTCTGCATTCAAAGAAATTTAAAATTAAAATAACAACGAGGTAGTCATATTTTGCTTGACATACAGAAAGTTGATTGTGTAAATGTTAACACTTAATACTGCAGAGGCTTCAGGGCAGCTCTCTTGGGAATGGCTGAGCATTAAATACTGTGTAAACTTCATCCATACTCCCAGTTGGGAAGACCAGTGGTGAAACTGCACTTTGGGTGAGAAAACAAGGTAGTTAAAGAGTTTGCAAATACCTGCAGTGGGGTTTCCGCAGGAAGGCACAGTCAGAGCACGTGGCTGCCTGGACGTGCCTCACTGTCAGGATTCTCAAAGCAGAGAACAACTAGCTCCTTTTAAAAAACAAATCTATTCTATAATTTATTCATCTCAAACATGTGTGAGTTCATCATAAACTACTGTCTCAGATTATGATATGAATACCTGTCCATACAAAAAAATGTCAGTGGTACTAAAAAAATGATCATTCTTTGATCACGGGATGAGATTACGGGTGTGTGTGTGTTGCTTTCTTCTTTCTCTATTTTTCTGTTACCTCTGCCAATACAGGCAATTCTTTGTAAGGTGCCTTGCACAGCATCAGATTTAATTAGATGCTAAAATATGCTCTGTAGTGATGAAGAGAAAATTATTGATCCTACTTACAAAAATACATGTCTTTTTGGCTAGAACACAGACTCAAAGGTTTTAGACAACTGTTGTGCATGGGAATTTCTGCATTTACACCAGCTGCTTTAGGACTAAAATGTCTTTTGAAGTCAAATTTAAGATCAGTGTAACAATTTTGTATCACCTCAAAATAAAAATCAAAAACTCTCCCTTCAGAGGCTAAAAATGGCATTAAGGCAGCAGTAGAACTGCAGACACGCCAGGCCCCTAACCACTGATTCTCCTGTTTCTGCAACGCAACTGAAATTTCTGGCCCATTTGTTTTAAGACTTGGAATTGGCATCTTCCTGCCTCCCTGCATAGACATGTCTGAGAGTGTAACAAACGGGACTGTTTCGGATTTCTATAGCTGTAATGTGTCTATCAGGGCTCATTTACATTGTCTCTGCAGGAGTCTATCAGACCAGTCTCTGTGATGGGTATTTTAAGATGAATTATGCAAGAAAAGGACCATATTGGCCCAAGAGACTGGATTTCTTCCCCATCCAGGGCTGATTCCCCACAGAAATGGGAAATTTCGTGAGACAAAAGGGACTTCCTGAGGAAAAAGAGCCTTTTGGGAAACAGGTATATAAATAGTTACCTCTTTTATTCTTATCCATAATTTTTTCCTCAAAAGAATGATCTAAATGCAAATTCCTAAAGGGGCCAGCTAGTTGACTTCCAGAAGGGGGCGCTGCCACTGGCTCTGTCCTCTGATGCCGTCCTCGCTGGTCACAGATCCAGTGTGGCCACTCAGGCAGCGTTTTTATGGGAAATATAACGCTGTTGTTTAGGTGTGAACAGCTACAAAAGTAAACAATGGAAGCAAAAACTGTGGGTCAAAAGGGCATGTTGGCAAGTGTAGCCAGCCACTCTCTGGGGTGTGACCCTTGCTTAATGTCACATCAGGGTCCCTTGGCCTAGAGAGGACAGAGAAGTCTGCTTACCTGTTTTTGAGAAATAATACTACTTTGTTTTCTTAAAGTCTTGTTTTGGTACTTCCTAGCTGGGGGAGAGTTTGTGTGTAGGCGCACTTTCGTCTCCCCAGTAAAAGAGGGATATTAATTCCTACACCCCCGAGGTTTGTGAGGTCTCAGATGTGTAGACCTGATGTGTAGACCTGATGTGTGGTTTCTCTTCTTTCTTGTTGAGTTCATTTGTCACTCAGGTCCTGTTTCATCAGCCCCACGTCCCTTTCTCATTCTCTTCACCCGCGGTGTTCACTCATTCTTGCCCTCTTCCTCTCCTGCTCTACTCTGAGTCTGGAATGTTCTTCCCCCTCTCTTACCCGTTCAAAATGTCTGGCAAATTGAATTCCAGTTCCTTTCTGCAAGAGATCCCTTCGGCATACTCCACCCCATGCTGATCTCTATACATGTATTTTATTATGTTTCCTTTTCTAATTGCAGTTCCAGACACAAAGTAGCATCTATAAAATCCTCATTCAATGAATCAGGTTGTTAATTTCTAAACTAGACTATCCACCAATTTGAATATTTTCAAATAAGTCTTCTCTAGTGGTGCTGGATGTCTGAACCAAATTCCCAACTCAATTTCAGACTTTTCATGAGCAGAGACACAATGTTGGGGTTTCTTTTGAATAGTCCATAAAGCCTAATGCAATGTTTTCATGATAACAAGCACTCAGAGAATGTGATAAACGGAATAATTTAGATGTTTATATCTGAAGAAGAAGGGTCACTTAGAATAGCCTATCTTCAGATAGCTTTTCGAGCTTTGTCGTTCAGATCACCGTGTTTATCAAAAGTATGTAAAAGTAAAGCAGGTTACTTATGAAGGATCTTTTTTTTTCGGTAGAGTGCCATGGCGTCATAGCTCATAGCAACCTCAAACTTTTGGGCTCAGCCATCTGGATAGCTGGGACCACAGGCCCCTGCCACAATGCCCAGCTATTTTTTTTTTTTTTTTTCAGTGAGGGAGTCTTGCTCTAGTTGAGGCTAGTCTGAACTCCTGAGCTCAAGGAATCTGCTCACCTTGACCTTCCAAAGTGCTAGGATAACAGGTGTCAGCCACCCTTCACTGCCGCTTGTGAGGAATCTTGCAATGAGTGTAGCATTTCTTTGACAATCAAGGGTGATATTTACATGGGGTTGGTACCAAGGCTGGAAGATGTCAAATATATGCTAAATTTAGCATACTCTTAGAGTAGGAATAAAAGGTAATACAAAAATGATACAAACTGACATAATGGGTCCAGGCTTGTAAAGTGTAGAGGTAACAAGATTCACAGAAGAACTTTTCTAAAAGAAAATGTAATTGCAAGACAATTAGAACTTGTCAAAGGAGAGAGGAAGCTTGGACCACCAATTTTGTGCTCCATTGTCAATACTGTCTAGATGAAATTGTAAAACCTATTTGTTAAATATTTGACTTACTGGTTCACTTGTTTAACACTCCTTTTTATTTGGTAATTTTCTTACTTTGACTTGTGTTTCCATTAATGTCTTTTTCTAGAGCTTTATTTGGTCATGTGGATGCCAGAATTTTAGCTCACATGATTTTTATTTCTCATTATAAAGCAACAAACTGGCAGTTCTGGTGCTTACCTTCATTTTCAAACACTTTGGTTTTGCCAAACAATTTCTTGGGCCTGATCATCCCTGCAGACTGAGAAGATTGTTGAATTCAGATATTCCTCTGAGAGGCCTTGCCGATGCTGGATCCAGTCGGCCTGGATGATTTCACCTCTATTGTACCCATATACAAATTTCTACTTGACACACTCAAGTGACAAAATGAACAAATGTGATCCACCTTCTTCTTTATTCTCATCTCTACTCATTCATTCAGCATGTATTAAGCAGGTGCTATCTGTCCAGCCCCGTGCAGCATGATGTGGGAGTGGACGCTGACTCCACCACACTGGAGCTCTGGCTACCAGAGGGTTTCAAACTCATCTGAATCAATTAAATTATGCACACCTACTATGTTCTTTTTGGTAGATATTGATATCTGCTGAAATCAAAGCTCCTATGGTTAGCTAATCCTCTCTGATTTTTTTTTTTTTTTTTTTTGCAGTTTTTGGTCGGGGCTGGGTTTGAACCTGCCACCTCTGGTATATGGGGCTGGCGCCCTACTCCTTTGAGCCACAGGTGCCACCCCTCTATGATATATTTTCGAAGAAATCAAGGTCTCTGAACAAATTCTGCCATATAAGAAAATGTTTATTAGATAAGCATTTTCAGCAAGCAGGTACATAAACCACCCCACAACTCACTCTGTGGGTCCGGGAAGGCTTCATTCCTGGATTTCCTATGTGATCTGCAAATATCTTGAATGGACAGTTCCCTGGAAGAAAGTATAGCAACAGTTCAATGATACAATTTAGTTTACCTGGAAATTGGCAACAGACAGCCATTAGCCTTTTATAATTGGGATGGGAATTAGGCTCTAGGTGCCATCACAAAGGCATACAGGTGCGTACGAGGGTAACCTACAGCTATTTACTCAATCCACATGTCTTGAGTGCCACTTGTATAACTTGTTTAACCATTTCTAACATTCTTTACGCTAATGATCAAGCCAGTAATTTCATGAACACAAATCTGTTTCAATATCCAATATGTAAATGAGTAGAGTTCCTAGTTTTGATTGAAGATAAAGATAGCTGTTGCCTCGGGATAGATGTGGCCTTTCTGATCAAAAGCTAGCTGATTCCTCTTTGAGTATAAATTTATCATTAGGATACCTGACAGTCCCAAAGGTATAGATTAAAATTAACACCCCCATTCACTTATATTATGTTGTCTGGGCTGAAGTATTTAGAAGTGAATTAAGGACATCATAACATTGGGCTATAAGATATACATGGTTTTAATAACATTTCTGTTTCTTCCGAATAGTATTCGAATTCAGGAAGGACTTCTGAATTGTTGTCTGGAATGATCAGTGTTACATACACTTCTAAATGACAACACTATTGGGAATGGGAAAAATATTATTATAAAATTGTTTTTTAATTTTTTTGTTTTTTATTTATTTTCAGTTCAATCAGTTAGGCCTAGTTGATAGGCAAAATTCCTCTTAGGTATAAAAACTTCTCTTTTCATCAGTAAATAACCTATTTGGCACTAAAAGTCTGTAGGGCATTGACTGAAAAGTTAGGATTGAGGTCCATAAAAAAGTGAATCCCTTTGCATTGCAGTAACCGGAGTTGTTTCCCTTGGATAAAAGGAGTGGTCAGGAGAGTCCAGCACAGAGAGGGGCTGGGGTCAGAGAAGAAAGGATGGAGAAGACATGTATAGCTGGGGGACAGGAGCCAGGGGAGCAGAAGCAAGTGGAGTCCGGAGGGAAGGCCCACCCACAAAAAATGACCTGAAGTAGAGATGACCTTCAGATCATCATGACCTTCTTCATCGCACAGCGATGTCTAATACTCAATTTTATGTGGTTGCCAATTCTAACCTGGCAGTATGTATTTCATTTCTGTTAGCGTAGCCTTCAATAAAATGCCCGGTACATTTTATTGAAGAACAGCTGTGACTAGAGGTCCTTTGAGAAAATGAAGAAAGAGGGGTAGACAGAGCATGGAGCAAGGAAGTTCAGAGAGAGGACAGCAGCCCAGGTACTGTAGCCATTAAGAACTCAGAAGATGCATAAATCCAGAATGGGAGGTGCCCACGAACTGGTAAGGTCCCCTGGGATTCCTCCCAAAATCTTGGAGAAGGCTTGAACTTCCGATAATGCCTGTTAGATAGGCTGGTGTCATCTTATTTCAAATATCAAAGGGAAGAATAGGCACCCTGGACCCTGGAATGCTTAGGGACTTCTTGACCTGGAAGTTAGTGTTAAATAAAAGCAGATCCAGACTTAGAATGCATCTCTTGGGGTGGTGCCTGTGGCTCAGTGGGCAGGGCGCCGGCCCCACATACTGAGGGTGGCAGGTTCAAACCCGGCCCTGGGCAAATTGCAACAACAACAACAAAAAAAATAGCCAGGCATTGTGGCAGGTGCCTATAGTCCCAGCTATTTGGGAGGTTGAGGCAAGGGAATTGGAGGTTGGAGGTTGCTGTGTGCTGTGTGGTGCCATGGTACTCTACCATGGGTGATACAGTGAAATTCTGTCTCCATTAAAAAAAAAAAAGAATGCATCTCTGGACATTTATTTGATGCAGTTGTTATATTTTGCTTTAGACAATGAAGCAAGCTGAAATTATATTAAAATACTGGGGAAATGCACACCCAATATTGACCGCCCCCAAGTGCTGGATGTTTATTCAGGAATTTTTGTTTAACTGAGAGAGGGAATTACTTTCTCACATTGGAAGTTTGCCTTTTAAAAACAGGGACAACATTCTATGATTAAAGACATGTTCTTATTCAAAGCATTTTTAAAAAATTATTTTTGAACAACATATTTTTTTGATGTTAGAATGACTTGATGCTAAAACAAGATCATAAATACAAATTGTAGCTGCTGCGTCTCAATGCCCTGTCTTGGGTCTGGCGCTCTGTTGAAAATACACATAGAAAAAAACGGTTGCTGCCAGATTCAAGCTCCTGCTAGCAGAAAGGTAAATACTATTGAATTTAATGGAATCTTATTACTCTTTATTCAACATAGCATCCTTCCAAGCCTTTGAGATCATAAAATATACATCTCTCTATAATGTATCTCACTAAGTTTCTTTTGGCTGTGGATATTTTGAGGAGGTCCAACCTTAGTCTCCAGGTCTATGGATGCCACATTTACCTTTGAGACTAAAGTTTATTCATAAGCCATTTTTAGGTGTCTACCTCGAGGTGTCAGGTCACAAACACTGTAGGTCACTGATCATTTGGGGGTTTCCAGTGATCTTATTTATTTGGGTTTTAACATGTCTAAAAAACTAGACTGAGTTTGCTTCTTTGTAAAATTTGATTGTTCTATCTCATAGGTATATTGAAGGTTTGCTCCCATACACTCAGCATCCAGTCAACATTAAAAGGGAGGAAGCTTAGTTGGGTTTCGGAGCTGATGATGTCCATATAATGTCAAGGAAAATTATGTTTCTGGGGTTGGCATGCACTGAATGGGGTAGGTGTTTGTTACACAGTTTGATAGACTGAGTCTGAGTATTTTGAGTTGTCGCTTTTTTTCTTTTTTAGACAGAGTCTCACCCTCTCACCCCAGGGTAGAGAGTGATGGCATCACAGCTCACAGCAACGTCAAACTCTTGGGCTCTAGCGATCCTCTTGCCTCAACCTTCCAGGTAGCTGGGACTACAGGTATGGGCCACCATGCCTGGCTAATTGTTTTGTAATTTTAGTAGAGATGGGGTGTCCTTCTTTCTCATATTGGTCTCAAACTCCTGAGCTCAAGCAATCCATCCCTGTCGGCTTCCTGGAGTGCTAGCATTACAGGAGTGAACCTCTGCACCTGACCTAGTGTTGTGGCTTTTAGAACAGAAATGGGAAGTGAGGGAAAAAAACAGGATACTTGTGGTTGGATGTATGAGTGTGTGTATTAGGGAAGGGGGCACAAGTGAGGAGAATGAAGATTTCTGAGCAAAGATATCAAGTAGATGCCTCATGTTCACCTGCAGTTTGGTGTCTACACCATTTTTTGATGTCCCATTTTCTTTCCATACCATCTACCACCCTGGAGAACACCACTGTGGTTAATCACAGGTTTAAAAT
Source organism: Galagoides demidoff (assembly GCA_963574575.1). Taxonomy (NCBI): domain Eukaryota; kingdom Metazoa; phylum Chordata; class Mammalia; order Primates; family Galagidae; genus Galagoides; species Galagoides demidoff. The sequence continues at coordinate 28,246 of CAUYQV010155048.1, read as the reverse complement.
CAGATATCAAGTTCGGGATCTATGACTACCTACCTGATCTGTGTGAAAAAGACACTTCCCACTTTAGCGCTGGTTCCTACATCAGTAAACTTATAATATCAAACCAAAGGCGTTGATCAAAACCACTGTTTGATAGCATCTGAGACGTGATGGATCGTTAAGACTCAAGCGGTTTTAGGTACAACCGAGGGAAGAATGAACACGATCAGCTAAACTCGAGTATCATCACCTGTAGGATGGATCCTGATTTTGGAGTTGCTAAAAAGCGAAATATTGACGTCAGTGAGATACAACAAATGAAATATTTAATGTTACAGTGTCTTGTCAGCATTAAAGTGCTATACAAATATTACTTATTATTATTTATACATCGAAATGTATAATAAATGAACCTGATGGATACACAGAGATGATTGACTTTTATCAAATTCTGGCACATGAGAGTGGGGAGCTATCCTCTGCAACTTGACAGGGCGGCAAGTTTATGAAGCATCACATTAAAGTTCACCTCATAAAAGTGAAAATAGATTCAAAAGATAAACCTATTCTCACAGAGCCACTGTTTACCACAGTGAAAATTATATATGCTTTAGAACATAAATATCTGAAGTCTATTACATATAAAATCGGGCCATTCTTTTACAGCTCTCCTGTGGAGGAAATGAAGAGGTCAGATCCCAGAGCACCGGGTTTTGTTATCTTCACCTTGAAAGTTCATTCTGAAATGGATGGTGAAATTAGTAAACTAGCACTCAATCTTCGGGAGTGCTAAGTAAAATTCTAAGTTATTTTTCATGTCCGGGGTTATTGATACAGCTTCATGTGGAAAATACTCCACATCATTTATTTTGTTAAGGGAAGGGAAAACATACCCAGCAATAAAACCAGAGGATATACATGGTAAGTGACTCTAGGGCCATCCCAGAATGTTATTTTTAATGGTGATTAGCTTTCATGCAAGGACTTCTCTTGGTCAAAATATGGAGAGGAAAGTAGCATACATAGGATTTTTTTTTAAAAAGTGGTTGAGAAGAGAATACTGGTTGACCCATCCCCTAATCCTTTAAATTTATGAATACACTTCTACTGCTTGAACATTGGAAAGATATTGATTCTATGGATAAAATGTCCAAATCCAGATTATGTTTACTAATGGAGTAAACTGAACATGATTCAAAGTGGTTTTTAATTAAAAACATTGGTCTAGTTGCTTTTCATGTACATCAACCAGGGTATTTCACTGGACATGCCTATCACCCAACTGATAAAGCGGGTTCTGAAAACTGGTGTCCACAAGATTGGGGATTTGTCTAGTTTCATTATTCTTACCTTAACTATTATGAAGGTTCTCCTTACAACCTGGTTTGGGGTGGGGGGCAGAGAGAACGATCACTTGTAGCATCAGACAAAATACACAATTCAGACTTTCCCTGGTGCAAAAGTATGGCTTAAAGTTGGGCTCTTAATGGGTTTTTTAAGCCTGGATTTTTTCATCAGAATATTAATGGCCTTAAATCCAAGTGAGGCAAGTGGGGGACTGTGAGGAAGTTGAAGGTAGGGAAGCTTTGACACTTTGCTCTGTATTTAAAAAAAAATTCTTCAGATTGAGAAAATACAACTTAAATAATTGAAAAAATAACATTTCCTGATGAGTAGGTATAGAGTGAAATTGGAGAAAAAAAGATTTGTTATAATAATTCTAGATGTGGACACACTTAATGGAACTTCAACATGCATAAAATAAAAATGGACAGAACTGACAAATTCAAAATTACAGATGGTGATTTTAATGATCTTTTCTTGAAAGTGTAAGTAGACAAAAGAAAGAAAGGCAAACAGATTTGAACACTAATGTCAACCACCTTAACCTGGTTAACATTTAAAGAACACCACACTCAACAGACGAGTGTGCTGGGCAGGTCCACTTCTGCGTGGATTTCTTCCCCCATCTCTCCTGCCTCCCCTCAGAGACAGCAAGAGTCTTCCTGTTTCTCTTCCTCAGCCTCCTCAGTGCGGAGAGGACCAGGACGAAGACTTTCATGACGGTCCACTTCCCCGTAGTGACATTTGCCCTTCCTGTGATTTTCTTAATAACCATATCTCTAGCTATATTATAAGAATATAGCATATGATACTTATTAATAGGTAAGGATTTGGGTCAACAATAGGCTATTAGTTAGGTTCTGGGGGAGTCAAATTTATATGCAGATCTTTTGCCGTGCAAGGGGTTGACATACATAACCCCTCGTGGTTTTCAAAGGCACATGGAACACTCATCCAGATAGACTGAACACATTAAAGGATTGAAATGATACAAGATATGTTGTTTAACCACAACTGAGTTAAATTATAACTGAAAAGAAACATGCCTGGAAAATCTTTACTATTAGGAAATTTGAGCAACAAACTCCAGATATCCGATGGGCCAAGGAAGAAATACAAAGAGAAATTAGAAAACATTTTATATGGAAATTGAAAACGTAAGATATTACATCTTGTGAGACGCGCATAAAGCAAATCCTTAGAGAGAAAATTTATATCTCCAAAGGCTTATATTAGAAAAGAAGGAAAGTTAAAATCAATTAAACTCCCAATTAAAAAAGTTGCAATAGAATAGAACCGAAAAATAACCCTTCAAATAAGCAAAAAAGGTGGAAATAATAATAATGGAAATTTGAATTAAACGTAAAAATGAATGAACAATAGCAAAAGTTGGTTCTTTGAAAGGATCAAAACCTGATAAATTTCTATACAGATTGATAAAGACAAAAAGAGAGAAAACACTAATTTTTAGTTTGAGGAGAAGAGGGATGTGACTGCAGATCCTGCACACATTAAAAGGGTAAGAAGGAAGTAGGATGATAGGCCAACAAGTCTGATAACTTGGATGATGTTGGCAGTCTTTTAAAGACAGAAAATACCAAACTGAAGCAAGATAAGATAAATGCCAATATACTCAATCACTTGACAGATATCAATATTGTATTTAATGTAATACCTTTACTTATTCTTCAGAATAAGTCACACAATTTTAATTAATAATGTTGAACACATAAAATATTTGTAAATATGTTTACAGGTATTGGTCAGTTCAGACTACCATAATAAAATACCACAGACCTAGTGTCTTAAACAACAGACATACATGTTCCCAGTTTTGGAGAAAAGTGGGAGCTGTGTTGGGAGTCCACAGTAAAGGTGCCAGCAAATTCAGTTTCTGGGGAGGGCTTTTTTTTTTTTTTTGTCTTCCAATCACAGATTAAATACATTTTCTATCTTACTAAACACTTATTAAACACTGTGTTGTGTCTCAGTTTGAGATGTAACAGCAAAACTAGCACGAATTTCTTTTTTTTTCTTCAGAATTTCAGAGATGGAAGACTTGGTCTTATAGTAGATCTTAGCAACCTCAGCATGCAATTTTTGTCTTTCCTCATTAAGTCAAGAACCTTTCTTTTTATTTATTTAATTTTTAGGGAGGTCTTCATTGCTTTTTTTATTTTTGGATTAATATGAGGGTACATATGATTAGGTCACATTGTTTATGTAAGGTAAAGTCTGAGTTATAGTTCTGACCTTCACCCAGGGAGTGTGCCATATGCCTGTACCTTGTACCCGTTAGGTGGGAACTTACTGAACCCCCCCTCCCCTTCTTGAATTTGATATTTTCTCTCATGTGAGAATGTTGATGTACAAATTTCATACTAGTATTGAGGGTGTGTGGTGCTTGTTTTTCCTTCCTTGTGATACTCAGGAGAGTGTTTTCTAAATCCACCCGAGTTGTAATGGAAGATACCTTCTTCCTGGCTAGCTGATGGCCACTTTTTCATTTTGTCCTTACTCGGCTTTTCTTCTGTGCTTGTGTGGAGAGAGAGCAAGTGAGAGAGAGAGAGAGAGCGAGAACTCTCTAGAGTCCCTTCCTCTTCTTATAAGAACACCAACTCTATAGGGTTAGGACCCCACCCTTATGACTTCATTTAACCTTAAATACCTCCATAAAGGCCCTATCTCCAAATGACATGGGAATTGGCACTTTAACATGTGAATTTTGTAGGCACGCATTTCTGTCCATAACAACAGGTAAAAAGAAAAACAATATAATGAACACTGGATACCACTCACCAAGTTTCAGAAGGAAAGCATTACCTATCTTGCCCTTTCATGACCCAATTTCTTTTCATCCCCAGAGTTGGCCAATGATCATTGTCTTGCTTCTATTTATAGTACTACCTACCACACGTTTGTGCACCAAAACAATAAAAGTACCACAATGCATTTTATGTAAATGGAAGCATACTATAGTTTTCCTATGACTTGTTTGTATATGCTCCTGAGAGTCACCATTTTTTGTGTGTAAAAATGTAGTTAACATAGGTTTCTATGCTGTGTAACTATTTAATATTGATGGCCATTTGGGTTGCTTCCAGTTTCTTGCTGTTAAAAATAGTGCTGCCGTGTCTAAAATGGAGAGACAAAGTGTTCTGCCTACAGTCTAGCTATTAGAGGGTGGTGGGGTGTGCTACTCTCAGGATTTTAGGGTATCTTCAAACTGAAATCTCAATGTCATCAGTATAAAAAGCCTGACAGCAGATGCCTATGTAAAGAATGTGCTATTCACCCCAGAAACTCAAAACAAATGGATAATGCTGGCCAGATTTTGCCTTTCTGACATTTCCTTCAGAATCTGCAAAAACTGTCCCCTTCTTCTCCTCCAAAATATCATTTAAGTATATGTTAAATAACTACAGAGTACTAAATAAAAAGTTTGGCCAAAACAACAACAAAATATAGTGCTGCCACAAAGCTACAAATATTATTTTTTTCTGAGACAGAGTTTCACTATGTCGCCCTCGGTAGAGTGCTATGGCATCATAGCTCACAGCAACCTCAAACTCTTGGGCTCAAGAGATTCTCTCGCTGTAACCTCTCAAGAAGCTGGGACTACAGGCACCTGCTACAACACCTGGCTACTTTTTTTTTTTTTTTTGTAGTTGTCAATGTTGTTTAGCAGGCCCAGGCCAGGTTTGAACCCATCAGCCCCAGTGTCTGTGGCCCATGCCCTAACCACTGAGCTATGTGTGCTGAGCCCCACAAAGATTCTTATATGTGTCTTTTGCAGACAAATGTAAGAATTTCTTTCATGCAACAACTGACAAACGTTTATGTGAAGGGCTGAATAGTCTTTGAGGGCCATATGGTCTCTGTTGCAACTACTTGATTTTGTCTGTAAATGACAAAAGCAGCTGTAGACAATACATACAAAAATAGACATGTCTACATTGCAGTAAAATAAGAGTTGGGCTGGATCAGGCACTCAGGGCCTAGCTTGTCGACTCTGCCTCCAGGTTGTTAACTAGGAGAGAAAAAGTTGAGTCATATTTAGTGTGTATTTACTTTTGACTAAATAATGCCAAGTTGTTTTCCAAAGTGACTGTGTATCTCTTTAAGAAGAGTTTTAGGTACTGTACATTCTTGTTAAGACTTGAAAGTTTAAATTGTTTTCTTTTTTCTAATGTGAAGGGGTGATATGAAATCTTCCGATTTATAATTTATTTCCTTAATTACTAATGAGATATCTCTTCATATGTTTTTTGTGAATTATTTGTTAACATGATATTACCATTTCCTAGTGAGCTGTTTGTCTTTATTGTCACCAAACCCACAAATTCTAATTATCTTCCAGTTGTAGTTTTGAAAATAACCCCCTCCTCCCCCCTTTTTTGAGTCACATTCTGTCACCCAGCCTGGAGTGCACTGGCATGATCATAGCTGACTACAGCCTCAAACTCTCGGGCTCAAACAATCCTCTTACCACAACATCTCAAGTAGCTAGAGCCACAGGTGCAAGCCACCATTCGACTAATTTTTAAAACATTTTGTAATAAAAACAGGATCTCACTATATTGCCCAGTCCGATCTTGACTCCCTCAAGTGATCCTCCTGCCTCAGCCTCCCACAGTGCTGAGATTACAAGCAAAAACCCTCAGGCCTGGCTCGTTTCCCTTTCTTAATTGTGAATTTTTTAGAAATAGAAGATCATAATTTTGATATTACTGAATTTATTAGTTATAAAGATTGTTTTTTTATTCTTCGTTTTTAAACTTTTTTGTTTGATATTAATAGACTGTAGTAGACCATATAGCTTTAAGGAAATGAGAAGCGAGAGCTAAGCTTGCTGTACTTGTAAGAAACAGTAATATCTCAGTGATATAACACCTTGGTGATAAGGGTGTGGTGAGGGATTTGGCTCTCCTAACGTGAGAGCTCACCAGACCAGAACATCAGTGATTGGTAGTCTTTACACCTGTGGTACAAGAGCCACGGGATTCTGTCTATAAGAAGCTGCAGGAGCAGGCAGTGGGGAGCACACATTCTTTCACAGACCTGCTTACTCTGGCTCTTTCACTTCTCCTGCCCAGCATTTCTCTATGAAAGAATGCTAAGATTCCTTCTCTTACTAAGACTGCTTTTCTCCCTCAAAGACTGTTTCTCTCTCTCTCCCTTCTGCTAAGGTAAACATCCCTCAGGCACCTAAGGGTAATTGTTCCTGAGCAAGATAATAGCATAGCAGTCTGAGTCTGGACCACGGGGAAGCCGGGCAGGAGATCTGGCTAGTCAATGGCCCCGACAGGTGGCACCCCAGATGGGATCTGACAAGTGGCGACCATGAAGGGACCCAACAATAGAGACACCCAATTTCCTTTTGATTACAGTTGTGTGGGTTATCTCTGTGTTTTTATGTTCAAACATATGTTTCTTATAAATAACACAGAGCTAGAATTTGATCTTTTTTGCCAATCCAAAAATAGTATTTCCTACTTTCTTAGGTGATTTAGCCTGTAGAATACTGATGATAATTATTTTCTTATATGGATGTATTTCTACAGTTTTATTTTATGATTTTTTTTCTGTGTGATCTATGTATCTTTATTTTCTTCTTTTAAATTGTTAATCTTTTCTCATTCCATTGTTTTCCTCCATTATGTCAGGTGACGTACAATCTTATTTCTGTTCTTTTAGTGGCTACTCTAAAATTAAATGTGTATCTTTAATAAGGTTTAAATTAATCAAGAGGTCACTTCCATATCTGGTCAACAGCAAGGACTGTTATTACTGGCACATCTTAACTAGAAAACCAGACAAAAATGTATAATAATGGTTCTGAGATACTGAGTACAGGCTATAAAGAATGATGATTTCAGAGAGAAGCAAAACATAGGACTTAATCCCTATAAGTGCCCCAGCTTTCAACTAGAGAGAGTTTGCAGTCCACAGCATGGGGGTGGGGGTGGGGGAGGAATCCAGGCAGGGGCCAGTTCAGTGGAGGAGACAGAGCTCAGAGAGGAAAGGCAACTGTAAGAGAAAGAGAGAGTGTGGGAGAGAATACACACAGGTGGGCTGAGTCCCCATCTGTGAATCTGTCTGAGGAAACTACTGAGCTTGGGGGAGGATATCCTGGAAAGGAGTTGGCAGCATAATCTTGAATTGCCCAGAGTGGAAAGACCTCCTAACGTGACTTCTCAGAGGCATATTTGTCAGTGGTCGGGCCAAATTAGACCTGGACTTAATGCTGTTTCTGCACTCATCCTAACAAATTAAAAAAATAATGCTCAAAAGAAGTGCATTCATTCCAAGTAACTAAACTGTGTTTCAGAACAAAGGCCAAAATTATTTAAAGCAGCAGTTCTCAACCTGAGGGTCATGACCCACAGGCACTGTATTAAAGGGTTGTGGCATTAGGAAGGTTGAGAACCACTGATTTAAAGAAATAATAATAATTTACTCAATGATATAAGATTCATAATGACTTATAGCCAATAAAAAATCACCAGGAGGGCGGCGCCTGTGGCTCAGAAGGAAAGGGCACCGGCTCCATATGCCCGAGGTGGCAGGTTCAAACTCAATCCTGGCCAAAAACAAAAACAAAAAAAATCACCAGGAATGTTAAGAAACAGGAAAACATAATCTCTAAGAAAAAGATATTTCATAGAGGCATTTTTAGAAATGACCCAGAAGATAGATTTAGCAGACAAGAACATTAAGATAATTATTTCAAATATATACCACATGTTCAAGAGGGCAAATGAAAACATGAGCAAAAAACACTGAAATCAAACTTTTAGATTTGATAAAGTGTTATATTGGAAAATTAAAACTAATAGGTGAGATTAACAATAGTTTAAGTACAATAGAAAAAAAGGTTAGTGAACTTGAAGACATAGCAATAGAAACTATCCAAAATAAAGCACACAGATTAAGAAGACCAAAAAAAGTGAGCTGTGAGATGATATTAAGTGCCCTAACATACAGGTAACTGAAGTCCCAGACAAAGAGAAGAGAGAAGATGAGACCAAAAAAAAAAAAAAAAAATTGGAAAAAATGATCTTCAAGCAGAAGAAATATGAAGACTACACCAACACACATTTTAATCAACCTATAAGAAAAAAATCTTAAAAGTAGCCATAGAAAAAGAATAGATCATATACAGAGGAAAAAAGAATGAATAGAAGAATTATCACTGAAAACAATAATGCAAAAATCGATCAAACAAACAAGCAAACAAAACCCCCAAAAGACAAGGAAGCAGTATCTTTGCAGTATTAGAAGAGAAAAAAAGCTGTAAACCTAGAATTTTATACTGGCAAAATATAACTTTCAAAAAGAAAGACTTTTTTTTAAACATACAAAGCAGACTAGTGCTATAAGATGCGCTGGGTGAGTAGGGCAGGGAAGAAGTGCTGATGGAAGCCCTTTAGGCAAAAGGAAAATCAGAACAGTTGGCAGTTTGGACCACTTAAAAGAATAAAGGGTGGTAAATGATACATAACTGACAAACATAAGAATATAAAAAGTTAAAAGTGTTTGTTGTTATTTTTAAGAGCTGTAAGCTTAATTTAGTTTGGGAGCATATCTCTTTTGATTATTGTAGTACTTAGTACTCATTAAGTATTTCATAAATGTTATTGAATGCCCTAAGTGTTCATGTAAATAACAGTATCCATGCAAACCACAGCGTGCATTATGAAATAAAGATACAGAAAGCTATGATGGAAGAGAGAACCTAATTTGATTTCCTACTCTTTGGAGACTTAAGGCCAAGGGTAGTAAGGAGTTAGGAAAGCGGGAGGGACAGAGCATTCCAGCAAGAGAGAACAGTGTTCCCAAAGCTCCTACAGAAAAGATGTCAGCATATGTCAGTAATGAAGAGGAGGCCAGCGTGACTGGAGATGAGTGAGTGAGCTGGAGGGTGCCAGGGAGGAGTCTTTGAAACTGCACAGTTAGAGAAAGTTTTCGAGTAGGGAACTCTTATGGGCTAAATTAGGCCCCCTCAATTCCTGTTGAAGACATAACCCACCGCAGGGCTTCTATTTGAAGGAAGCAAGGTAAAGAGTTAATTAGGGTAAAATGAGATAATATGGCTGGGGCCTAATTCAATATGACTGGTATAAAAAGAGGAATTTTTTTTTTTTTTGAGACAGAGCCTCAAGCTATCCCCCTGGGTAGAGTGCCATGGCATCACAGCTCATAGCAACCCCCAACTCCTGGGCTCAAGCCAGTCTCCTGCCTCAGCCTCCCAAGTAGCTGGGACCACAGGCGCCCGCCACAATGCCCGGCCATTTTTTGGTTGCAGCCATCGTTGTTGTTTGGTGGGCCTGGGCTAGGGATTCGAACCTGCCACCTTAGGTGTACGTGGCTGGCGCCTTAGCTGATTGAGTCACAGGCACCGAGCCAAAAGAGGAAATTAGGGTACAGACAGGTAAGAAACTGACAAGAAACTAATTCTGCTCAGATTTTGATCTTGGACTCCTACTCTGGAGAACTGTAAGAAGATATGTTACTGTTACTTAATCCACCCCGCCTGTGATACTTTGTTAATGGGAACCTTGGAAAACTGCTATGGAGGTTTGACATGTTGTGATTGACTTTAAATGTTTAATTTCTATTACCTTCAAATGCTCATGTCAATATTCAGATATGTGTCAAATAATCATTTCAGGATTACATCATGTGAATAAATTACTGGAAGATAGTCTAACGTGGTTTTTAAATCCTCCAATCCTAGCAAAATACTACCTGAGAACATTTCCCTCTGCCTTTAGTCAATCATGGATTGAGATAGGCAAGAAAACTGTGCCTTCGAGGCATTTAACTTCCTATGCTCTGGGATATCTGTTTAAAGTATACTCCATTAAGCAACAGTAGTTAGCAAAATTACAGTATCAAGTGTTAGATTGGGTAGCTAAATTCTGAGTTGATATCTGGGGGCTAGTTTCTGTCTACAGCACTGACTTACTTTCCTATTTAAAAAGGTGTCCTTGGGGCTGGGTGTGGGGTTCACACCTATAACCAGCACTCCCAGAGGCTGAGACTGGCAGATTGCTTGAGCTCAAGAGTTCAAGACCAGCCTGGGCAAGAGTAAGACCCTGCATCTCTACTAAAAATAAAAAAGCAAACCAGGGGGTGTGGTGAGTACCCATGGTCCCAGCTACTTGGGAGGCTGGGGCAAGAGGATCGCTTGAGACCAGGAATTTGAGATTGCTGTGAGCTATGAAGCCACAGAAAACTGATATAGAGGGAAACAGTCTAGGGCAACAGAGTGAGACTCTTTCTCAAGAAAATAAAAAATAAAAAAAATAAAAGGACCTCTTTGGATAACAACTGTCCAACTTCTTTTGGAGCAGATGGCCTGGGTGGTCTCAAATGTTTCTTTCGAATTTAAATTTAGAGGATTCTGCTATTTCTTTATCTGGTGGTTTCACATATTCAACAATAAGGTTACAGAATTCTTGAAATTGTAGATACTTTCTCATGCAGGAAATATTAACCTTCAGATATTCATATGCAGTTATAGACAAATGCTACTGTCCCTATTTAGCTATTGCAAAACTAAAATTTCTTGACATCCAGTTTGCTACATTGAACTGTTAAAGTAGCCCTTGTCTGTGATGCACTCTCCATGTGACATACTTGTGTCCACAGAGGAAGCTGTGTGGGAAATGGTCATAGCAGAGTATACAGGGCGGATATAAAGTTTGTGTGCAATTTATTCTGTTAAGCTATTTTAAATTGCCCATGAACTTTATTCCACCCTGACTTAAAGTAACTTGAGTTGAATAAGATTACATTATTCAAACTAAAAACCCAGTGAAAGATTTGCTCCAGAGTTCCTTAACGCATTCAATGTCTCATTTGAAGGTAACATTCAAATGATTTGCCATTTATCATGAACTGTGCCTTTTATATCAATAAAAGAGTAAGATAGATAAAAAGAGATGTATCAGAGTTTTCCAGAATAGCATCAGCAGCTTCAAACACAATATTAATTACTTCCTTTAGCTAGGACAAAAAACAACAAAATATCAAAAGTTTTATTTTGATCTATGGTTTTTATGTAGGTACCCAGCAAGCAGCAGACATTGAGAGTGCAGGAGTAGAGAATCAAGGGACGGCATTTAGAACAGGTAGACAGGCTGGGTGTCTCAGAAGAGTGCAATCAATATCGCCAAAAGATTTACACATCTCAAAAAGGATCCTAGTCACAGTAAGAACCAGACCCCAAAACTACCCAGCAATAAACTTAGCAAGAGCTATGCAGAAGTTACAAGAAGAAAATCATAATGTTTCAAGGCAACTTAAAGAAAGTGAATCCTGTGTGTATCTTAGATGGTGACTGAATATAGTGAAGATGTCCGTTATTTGAAAATTAATGTCATTCTAATAGAAATAGTAGTGTTCTGAGATTTGTAATTCCTTGGTAATGCTTTCTTGAAGATACATTTTGTAAAGGGAACATGTATTGCTTTTAATCTGGGAACAGTTATTAAAATCATACCCAATTTTAAGTGCTAAAATGATCTTTGCATGCTGGTTAGCGACCCACCTGGTGATCTGGGATCCACTGTCTTTAATTGAGACGGCAGGGTCACTGTGTTTCACATCTCTTTGTAATCTACGTGACTCGTATTCTCTGAAATTGTGCAGTCACAGCTTATGCCTTTACACAAGATGATCCTGCATCTGGAGAGATTTCACTTTCTTTTCCCTTAACTTCAAGGAAAGTCTATTTTCTAAGACTTATTTTTTTTGAATGAGCGATACTTTATCCAAGGGGTCACATTTTAATAAAACTTACCTGAGAAGTCAAATCACAAAGTTGTAAAAACATCAGTTAACTGAAATCAGGATTGTTTTAAAGCACTGAAGGTATTTCAAAGCTCTCTACTAATGAAAAAACAGCACACCTGATAAGAAGTTTCAGAACCCTCGTCAAAACTCTTTATCCAAAAAGGAATTTCAGTGTGGCTGTGTTGGAAATCCCGCCATTAGCTGCCTATCACTCAGCTGACTGGGAGTAACAATGAAGCCAACTTTGATTACAGATTGTTCCGTCTAAAGGACAGATTGCAGTTTTAAGAAGCTCACCAAACTATTAACTTTTGAGAATGAATACACAGTTCTATATTCCTTTGCAAGAGTATCTGAGTAGGTGATAAAGTGTAAAATATGTAACATAAAAGTATCTAAATCTGCATCTGAATATGTACAGTGCAAAATATGCAATCTAAAACTATTCAAATACACAATTAATATAGAATAAAGTACAAACATTTTGTCTTTAACTCATTAAACTCCTGTTTCCTTTAAATAGCAACAAAGCAATTCCTATACACATTAAGAGCACCCCATAGAGTTCAATGGAGGTTGTACATATGTTTTCTTGATCAGAACTTTAACTTAGCGAACACATGATTTCCTTCTATTTCCTTAACTCTGTTGAAGGAACAGAAGTGGCATAGGAAGCACGTATTACCCAGCTGTGTTTCAGCAATGTCATTCAAGCCTGAGTAAAATGGTGCACATTAAAGGCGTCAGGGGTGAGAGATAGTGAGAGAGAGAGATTGATTCTAACTTCTCCTCTTAATTTTTTTCTATCAGACATTTACGTTTAAAAATCAAGATAAGATTATTTTTAAGAATAAGATCTTTTGATTTTGTTCATTTATTTACTAGTGAAAATGATCAACTTTTCAGTTAATTTTTATCACAGTGAATAGACTTATGATTTACTTTCCAATCCAATTTTTCTGCCACCTGCAGACCCCCTAGTTCTTACCTATTTGGGGTGAGAAAGAGGTTGGTGGACTACTTGTAATTATTCTTATTTTTAAATTTTTTTATGAAATAATAACTTTGTACATTGATGCATTTAGTTATTCTTAATTTTAAAAGAGAAAAACATGAATATGAACCCACCTGATGATTTTATTTTAGGTTACATAAAATAAAGTCTTTTTGTTTATTTTTGTTTATAAACACAAAAAAACATTCTGTTGGAAGAGGTCTGACATAGGATCTGAAAAGGTTATAAAACATCAATAGCAATAAAGAGATTATAAAAGAAACACTGATCCCTTCCTAGTTTGCTCCCCAAAAGCAACAGGTCTCAAACTCAGTTTTTTTTTTCTTGCTATAGAGCTGATATTTCCTCTTATCTTCCCCAAATAGTTATAAACTGAAATTTCTGGTTAGTTTATCATTAAGGTTGTATTGCTATGACGATATTGGGATCCATCAGAAAAGCACCCACGGGAAGACACCTGCACGCTGCCCTGAGGGCAGTCCCCGTGTCCTCTCTTTGTTGGTGTCCTATTCCTACTCCAAGAGGGCAGCTTCTCAGATCATCCAGTTAAGGAGTAAAAGTAGCAGATTAAAATCAACATCTAATATCTAAAGATGCCCAGGAAGCATTCAGACTCTTCTTATGGGTGGTTCGTTCTTTGAAGGAAAGATCCTGAAATGCCCCGGAATACTGAACACTCCGAAATCAGGTCTCCTGAAGGATCATGCATTTCCTTAAGATTTACCCACACCTGCCAGCATGCCTGTGTGGCATCTCGAATCCTCTGGACTCCCCAGGTCCTCTCAGCAAGATGTCATTAAGACAGTGCCAAGATTTATAAAAAATGTCAGCAGTTTGCATTCATCTAAGTTACTCATGTCTCTGAGTTACACTTCTGCTGGATTTTCAAAATTCATTTCATTTCTGTCCTAGTGCTTTCCAAACATGCAACAGACTGCTTCTCCTTAATTTGTCTATCCTGGGCTCACTTCGGCAGCACATATACTAAAATTGGAATAATACAGAGAAGATTAGCATGGCCCTTGCACAAGGATGACACACAAATTCGTGAAGTGTTCCATAGTTAAAAGTAATAATAATAATAATTTGTCTATCCTTCAAAATGCTACTTGCTGAAGGAGGAGTATATGTGAGAAGTTTTTTCCAGACTGTAACAGTGAAAGGCAGTGGCAGGAAGGCAGGAGGTAGTGTTGAGTCCATTTCAGGTCATGGTGGACACCTGAGGTTAAATGAACTCTCCCATCAAGTCTCTGTTATAGAATTATCTTGGTTATAAAATCATCTCTGGCTTCCCACCTAGATGCTCAGCCCTCTTCCTCCCTCTTCTCTCTCTTTACTGATCTTCTCCTGCCCTGAGCTCAGATCCCTACTCATTGATAAACGGCAAGTGCTGAACACCATTAGGCAGTAACTAGGGCAGTTCTTGCTGCTTTGTAGCCCCAGAAATGTTACTAGACCCAGACCTCAGCCTCCTGCCACTGTCAGTCAATATGCAGAGACAGGGATAGGTCTACCACACTTTATTTGTCAGAAGGCCAGCAGTTCTAGAGAACAGTGAGAGTAACCTCTCTTAAGACTGTTCTGTTCTTCCAACACTGCAGCTCAATTCGTAATCCCCAAGTCATGAAAGAAGCCCAGGGGCCCATCGACCCATGAATGGATTATGGTATGTATTTCATGGAATATTATGCAGCCTTAAAAATAGATGGAGACTTTACCTCTTTTTTGTTTACATGGATGGAGCTGGAACATGTTCTTCTTAGTAAAGTATCTCAAGAATGGAAGAAAAAGTATCTAATGTACTCAGTACTATTATGAAACCAATTTATAATCACCCACACTTTCATAAGAAAGATAAATCACAACTATAGGCCAAGATGAAGGAGGCAAGACGCGGGGGATGGGAGGGGAGGGTGGAGATTCGATGGAAGGAGGGTAAATGGTGGGACCATTCCTGTGGTTCATATTGCAAGGGTACATGTCAAATCTATTAAGTGTAGTGTATAAATGTCTTAACACAATAATTAAGTAAATGAGGTCAAGGCTATATTAACTAGTTTGATGTAAACATTTCTAATTGTATATAAAATCAGCCCACTGTACCCCATAAAGGCATTAAAGTGTACATGATCTATATGTTTATGACTTAATAAAAAATTATAGTGTTATATGTAAAACTTTAAAGTAGAGACTACATTAACCTTATTTTAAATAATAATTAATATAATTCAGGAGCCTATTATAACATTTTAATTAATTCACCTAAACTAGTTCAGATACACATCTTTAGGGTGGGAGTTATTTACAAAATAAAAAGAATGAGAGACAGGAGGTCGAGGTCGCTTAGGACCTAAACCGACCCAACCAGCTGCGTCCTGTTGGCCCCAGCCTGGCCAACTCCATCTTATTCTCACTACTTGTGTTTTCATTATACATTGTTCATGTAACGCTCTGGCAGCCCTGAGAAGGAGATACTATTAACCTCATCTTACAAGTGAAAAACTGAAAGTTGAGTAAGACTCAGTAAATCGTCAAAGACATACATTTATAACTGTCCTTACCTTCCATCTAAAACTGCTCATCAAGGCATTTCTACTTTGGGAGGATATTTGTCTCTCATTGGTAAAATATGACTATTTTAATCATGCACCATGTGTGCTCAGATAGAAGAGCTGGAGATAAGGAAACAGGAAGACTACAGCCAATTTTATGGCTACTGCTTATAATCCATTGAGCAAAGAAAACAAGGCAATAAAGAAGAGGCTAAAATGCAGTAGACCAGGTGTTCCACCGACAGGGATTTGCGCTGATGTTGTTCTGTGTTCCAGTATCTTCCCACAAACCCACAAGCAGCTAAGTGATTAAACCAAGCACCCAAATTTCAATATCCGGCTACCAGTGCTCACGCAGACAGGGGCAGGAGTTCAGAGGGATCCAGCCATTACTCTTTTTGGCAAAAAGGCAACAGCCCCATTCTGGTGTGAGCAAACTGAAAATAATGATAAATCAGTGTGCAAACACAGGCAAATATTCTGCAAAGGTATTAAGAAATTTTCAAAAAGCACTGGCTTGCCTAGGAAGGCCCTACTTCCATGCTCACTTGCACGGTTGTTGGTAGAAGTTGTTCTTCCTAGGATGTGCAACTGAGGGCCTCAATTCCTTGCTGGGTCTTGTTTGGAGGCTGCCATCAATTTCTTATTACGTTGGCTTTTATTGGTACATAGGGCACCTCACCACATGGCAGCTTCAACAGAATGAGAAAGGGAGAAGATTCAGAGAGAATGCCATTGAGACAGAAGTCAACATATTTTATACCCCGATCTCTGTTACATCCTGTGATGTTTGCATATCCTATAAATTACAAACAAGTCGTTAAGTCCAGCTCCCACTCACGCGGAGGAGATTATAGAAGGATCCAAATACCAAGATATGGTAATTAGCAGGTACCATTTTAGAAGCTCCTTATCACATTATTCAAGGTTATAAATCTTTACCTGTAAGTAATTTATAGTAGTTACACTTCACACACTAATCATCATTACACAGCTAATCATCTCATTATTAATTTCAAACATTTTATAATTTCCAAAATAATGTAATATTTGATTTGTACTTTAACATTTACAATATATTTTATTTCTGCCATCAATTTTTTTGCTTTCTACCTACAATGTATTCATTTCATATTTTTCTTTCTTTACTTCTATTAAAGTATACTTTCCTTATTTTCATTTAGCTCTGTGCTGGCTCAGAAGTCATATTACTATTTATCAGTGATTACCCATAAAAATTTAACAGACATACTTGATTTCTAGAGATTATCAATATTTATGCCTTCCTTCTGAATAATAAAATAACTTTAAACATTTTAATCCCAAACTTCATCCCCACTATTCTACAAATTATTTCTATTTGGTAATCTAATTCCACCTTATTTTTATAGATCATCTCCCATTAACATTATTGTTCTTTCCCCCGTCTCTACTTATCTAGATTTATCCACATGTTCATCAATTTTGTTTTCATTTAGGCTTTTAAAATTTTTGTCATCTTTTGTTTTGCTAATTATTGGCTCTTAGATGCTTCAGTCTGGGTTCAACGTTCTTCTTCCTGAAGTACACACTATGATGGCTCTTTCAGCAAGGCTTTTCATGTGCTGGACAGATGTTAGGTCTCTTTTTTATACTCCAAGTTTCTTAAACCTTTCAAATAATATCCATCCCCTTGTTTCTTTGAGTTTTATTCTGCCAGTGTCCCTGAGATTCACCTCTCAGTTCACCCATCTCTCTTCCTGTTAGTTTCTTTACATAAACCCTCCCACTTATCCATCTATTCTGTTTCTATTTTAGTTATATTTTTCATTTCTAGAAGATCTGTTTGATTCTTTGACACTTCTCTCTTTCACTGGTTTTCTTCTTTAAGGTTTAGTATTATCTTTCATTTGTTTAATTATTATAATCATGCCCATTTCATTTAATATAATCTTTTTTAAATCTAAAGAATGTGAAGTATTTATATACACATGCTTCTTATTCCCCATGACTATTCCTATCAGTAAATTCTTGTTTCATGTATTGTTAGTTTATTTTTTATCATTGAAACTCACCTTCAATGATTTTTTCCCTATGGGAATTGTATAGGGTAAAAATTACGACAGTTTTGCATTTTCTTCTGTCAGAGACTGCAGAACTTAGGACCAGTTTTCATTATACAGTGTAATTGCAAAGTAAAAAAATAAAAAAAGTAAATTTACACTTAAAACATATGCTAAGACTAGATCTGGGTTTCAACCAACTATAAAGTACTTTAAAGGAGACCAACTACAATTCATATCTACTATTTCCTGGAAGCCTCAAGTTTTATATCAATATGTATTTCATGGGTACCCATTGGATATGTCATGGGATATATCATGTGAATAAATTACTGGAAGATAGTCTACCGTGGTTTTTAAATCCTCCAATCCCCATTTAAATCCTCCAGTACCCATTAAGTATTTCATAAATGTTATTGAATGCCCTAAGTGTTCATGTAAATAACAGTATCCATGCAAACCACAGCGTGCATTATGAAATAAAGATACAGAAAGCTATGACGGAAGAGAGAACCTAATTTGATTTCCTACTCTTTGGAGACTTTTAAGGCCAAGGGTAGTAAGGAGTTAGGAAAGCGGGAAGGACAGAGCATTCCAGCAAGAGAGAACAGTGTTCCCAAAGCTCCTACAGAAAAGATGTCAGCATATGTCAGTAATGAAGAGGAGGCCAGCGTGATTGGAGATTAGTGAGCGAGCCGGAGGGTACCAGGGAGGAGGGCATTAAAATTACAGCCCCTCTACATTATGAGATCTAAAAGTTTATCCCTAGTGTTTTTGTATTAGCTCAAGTATTTACTTTGTTGGATTTCTGTTTTCTTTTTATTTCTGCTTCCTGAACATTATCCTTTCTTTCTGATCAGACCAGGTTTGCCTTTAAAATGTCTTGTTAAATAATATATTTAACGTAATTACATTTTCCTATATAGTTTGAAATGGGAACCAGTTGTCAGAATTATCTATTCAATACCTACAAGTTTGCTGGGACTGATATATCTCCTTGGGAGAAGCTGCACCCAAACTCAAACGCAAACTGTGATCTAATAATCTCACAATTTCTATAGGTCAGGAACCTGGGCTCAGTTTGTCTCATTTTCAGGCATTGTGGCTCTCAAAAAGTTGTAATCTTCAGATCCTGATGTTTTTCAGGTAATAACATCTGAATTCACCTATTTGGATCACTTGTGCTTACATAAATACTAACCATATCAATGGGAATTCCTTTTTGTCTCTTGCGCTGGGCATGGAGCTGTGGTCCCCTCTCTGCTATTCCATCTCCAGGAAGGCCCAGATGTCTCTGCTGCAGCCTCTCTCACTCTGTGACTTGTAGGTACTGAGAGATACATAAGGAGGACACTAGGTTATCCTGGAAAGCTGGGAAATGAGACATCTTAACTGCATAGTCTATAGTTAAAGAAGAACAATTAGAAAGACGAAAAAGAGAGAAGAAAGGAAGGGAAGGAAAAAAAGAAGAAGAAACCACACATGAGGCAAAAAGTTTTGCCAATATGAAGAATCACAACATACCATCTCACCCAAGGTATTGCAGAAGTCCAACTATAAAGAAATTGTTGAAATGACAGAAATGGAATTCTGATTATGAGTGACAAATGGGATAAAGGGAATTAAAGGGAACATGGAAAACCAGCAAAAATAAGCCCCCCCAAATGCCCTAAGATATTAACAAAATTAAAGACAAAGTCATCAAAGATCTGGACAAATTTAGAAAGGATGCAACAGAGCCTAAAAAATTGAAGGAAGTATTCATGGAGTTTCAAAATATGGAGAAGAAAGAATCTTAGAGTGTGAAGACAAAACTCGTGAGCTAACCCAGTCATTTGAAGAGGCAGAAAAGTAAAGAGTAAAAACAGAGCAATCTCACAGGGAGTTATGGAACTGCATGAAGAATACAAACATACAAATAATAGATACCCATGAATGGAAAAAAGAGAGTCCCCAAACCATGGAAGCTCTTACTGAAAATTTCCTAATAATAGCCAAAGCTTCATACATATACCTACTAGATAGATATTGAGTCCCAGGACAATGAAATTCAAATAGAGCATCTCCAAGACACATTGTACTTAATGTGGCTAATGTCAAAATGAAAGAGAAAATTCTATAAGCATCCAGGCATAAGCCGCATCTGACCTATAAGGGTAAATCCCTGAGGTTATCAACTAATTTCTTAGCACATACTTCACAAGCCAGAAGGGAGTGAGCATCTACCTTCAATCTTAACAAACAAAATAGTTGTCAACCCAGGATCCTGTATCCTGCAAAACTGTTTCATATTTGATGAAAAAAATCAAATGTTTTATTGACAAGCAAACATTGAGGAAATTTGCCACTATATGACCTGTTTTTTGTATTTAGACCTATACTATAGACAGACCAATATGATAGACCACCAGCAAAGTACAGCTACCTGGAAAATACAAACAAAGCCTAGCTACCACACGGCCCAAGTGATAAAAACAAGGCAACAGAGTTCCACACAAAAAGACAAACAGCAAACAGTAATCCACCCTACTTACCAGTTCTCTCAATAAAGGTGAAAGGCTTGAATTCCCCATTGAAGAGGAATGGGCTGGCTGATTGGATAAAATAATACAAGCCAAGTATATACTGTATTCAGAAAATGCATCTAAATAAATCCTAAGGACAAAGGAGGATTGGAAAAGGTTGGAAAATAATATTTCATGTAAATGGAAATCAAAAGAAAGTGGCAGTTGAAATTATTATCAAAAATACAATTGATTTTAAAGTAACAAAAGTAAAGAAAGACAAAAATGGGCACTATATACTGGTCAAGGGAGTAAGTCAATAAGAAGACATAATCAGTTTTAAATATTCATGCACCCAACTTAAATGCTCCTAGATTTATAAAGCAAACTCTACTTGATCTGAACAATATGATAAAAACCATAATATCTGGGGACTTAAACCCCCACTGACAGAACTGGACAGACCCTCCATGCATAAACTAAACAAAGAAATGTTATACTTAAACATGACTCTACAACAAATGGGCTTAAAAGACATATACAGAACATTTTGCCCTAGTACTATGAAATGTACATTCTTTTCATTAGCTTATAGATAATTCTCCAAGGTTGATCATATCCTAGGTCACAAAGCCTCAACAAATTTAAAAAATAGAAATTATATCTTGTATCTTTAGAAATCATATAGAATAAAAGTAGAACTTAACTCCAACAGACACACCCATTGCCACACAGAGTCATGGAAACTAAGCAACCTATTATAGAGTGATTGCTAGTTAGAGGAGGAGGTAAAGACAGAAATCAAGAGATTCCTTAAACAAAATGACTATGAGGCCACAAACTACCGAAACTTATGAGATACTACAAAAGCAGTCCTGAGAAGGAAATTCATTGCCTTAAATCAGAAGGAGTGCACATAAACAATTTAATCATCTCAAGGAACTGGAAAAAGAAGAGAAATCCAATCCAAACCTAGTAGAAGAAAAGAAATAACCAAAGTCAGATCAGAACTAAATGAAATAGAGAACAGAAGAAATATTCAGAAGATTAATGAAACAAAAAGTTCGTTCTTTGAAAAGATAAACAAAATTGACAAGCCTTTGGCCAGATTAACCAGAAACAAAAAAGTAAGGTCTCTAATAAGGTCAATCAGAAATGAAAAGGGGGAAATAATAACAGATACCATGGAAATACAACATATAATCACTGAATACTGCAAAAATCTCTATGCCCCCAAAGTGAAAACGTGGAGGAAATGGACAAATTCCTGGAGTCACACTACTTGAACAGGTTGATACTAAGCTCTAACATTAAAACAATAATAAAAAATCTTCCAGCAAAAAAGGAGTTCTGGAACAGATGGTTTCACATCATAATTCTATCAAACCGTCAAAGAGGAGCTTATACCTATATTATAGAATCTGTTCCATAACTTGAGAAAGAAGGAACTCTCCCCCAACTCCCTCTATGAAGCAAATATCACCCTGATACCAAAGCCAGGAAAGGACACACCAAAAAAGAAAACTATAGACCAATACCTTTAATGAATGCATATAGGTGCAAAAATACTCAATAAAATCTTAGCAAACAGAATTCCACTGCTTATCCGAAAAAGAATCCATCATGACCAAGTGAACTTCACCCCAGGGATATAAGGCTGGTTCAGTATACACAAATCTGTAAATGTAATTCAGCACATAAACAGAAGTTAGAGTAAGAACCTTATGATCCTCTCAATAGATGCAGAAAATGCATTTGACAAAATTCAGTGCTCTGTTTCTGATAAGCATACTTGAGAAAATTTGTATATATAGCATATTTGTAAAATTGACAGAAGCCATCTACAACAAACTCACAGCCAGTATCATATTGAATGGAGAAAAACCAAAAGCATTCACACTCAGAACTGGAACCAGTCAAGGTTGTCTGCTATCACCACCACTATTCAACATAGTGCTGTAAGTCCTAGGCAAAGCAATCAGACAAGAAAGTCATATTAAAGGGATTCAAATGGGGACAGAGGAGGTCAAACTGTTGCTTATTGAGGATGACGTGATCTTATATATAGAAAATCCCAAAGAATCAAGCAAGTGACTCTTGGAAATGATAAAGACATACAGCAATATCTCAGGGTATAAAGGTAATGTACACAAATCAGTAGCCTTTATGTATGTTAACAACAGTCAAGCTGAGAATCAAATTAAAGACACAATGCCTTTTACCTTAGCATGAAAGAAAATGAAATATCTTGGAACAGATTTTACAAAGTATGTGAAGGATCTCTATAGAAAGAACTATGAAACAGTGAGAAGGAATTGCTGAAGATGTTAACAGAGGGAAGAGGGAAGAACATACTATGCTCATGGTTTGGAGGAATCAACATTGGTTGATTGATACCACCTAAAGTTATCTATAGAGTCAGTGCAATTCCCATTGAATTACCAAGGTCATACTCCGCACATCTCCAAAAAATAGTTCTGCAATTCATATGAAATCAGAAAAAAATCCTGAGTAGCTAGTGCGATTCTATCGAATAAGAATAAGTCTGGAGGAATGACTTTACCAGACTTCAGACTATACTACAAGTCTATAGTGATCAAAACAACATGGTTTTGGCATAAAAATGGACACAGAGACCTATGAATAGAACAGAGAATCTGGAGATGAAACCAGCCTCAGACTGCCTTCTGATCGTTGACAAAGCAAACAAAAGCATACACTGGAGAAAAGAATCCCTATTCATTCATTAAATGGTCCTGGGAGAACTTGTTAAGTACATGTAAAACACTGAAACTGGACCCACACTTCTCACTACTTACAAAGATTAACATAAAAATGGAAAAATGATTTAAATTTAAGACACAAAACAACATGAAGCCTAGAAGACAGTATGGGAAAAATATTAACCTATTGGCCTAGAAAAAGAATTTGTGAAGAAGACGCCATTGGCAATCAGAGCAGGAACAAAAATAAAGAAATGGGACCTAATCAAGGTAGAGAGTTTCTGCACAGAAAAAGACAATCAACCCAGCAAAAAGGCAACCTACAGAATGAGAGAACTTATCTGCATGCTACACATTTGACAAAGAGCTGGTAACCAGAATCTACAAAGAACACCAATAAATCAATTAGAAAAAATCGAACAACCACATTAAAAAGTGGATAAAAGAAATGAAAAGGAGCTTTTCCTGTGAAGATAGGCTAATTGCCAACAAATACATGGAAAAATGCTCATCATCTCTAATCATCAAAGAACTGCCAATTAAAAACCATACTGAGATATCAGCCAATCTCAGAGAGACTGGCTCGTATCTTAAGTCTCCAAACAACAGATGTTCCCATCTCCTAGGTGAAGTAGTATCTCAGGAATGGAAAAACAAACATCACATGGCTCCAGTACTAAACTGGAACTAGTAGATTAACAACTAATTACTCAAATGAGAGTAAAATTCAATGAAATTCAAGCAGAGGGGAAGAGAGAGGGAGGAGGAGAAAGGGGTTGGCTAAGTTCCCACCCAATGGGTGCATTGCTTAAGTATATGACACAATGCCTAAGTGTAGGTCACACCTACAAACTGAGTTTTAACCTTACAAATGCAAACTGTGGAATCTAATTGTTTGTACCCCCACGTTAATCTGAAATTTTAAAAAACGGGAAGGAGGATCTCTCCTGAAACAGAATCTCCTAAATTATTCAGCTGGGCTTAGATTAAGCAGGCTGAAAATCAAACAGAGGAAAAGAACTACTAGTTAAAAAGATTACATCATACATACATAATGTTACATCAAACACACATAAAACATGTGTAATGTTAAATATGTATAGCTTAGCAGGTTCAGATAATATATAATTTTTAATAAATGGAACAAAAAACTTCAAAGATAGAAAATGTAAACTTTCCACAAATGAAAGAAAGTCATCCAAATGACTTGTTTCTGATTGATAAATAAGTAACTGGATAGAAAATGACCAAGAAATAATAAGTTTCATTTTATGAGTCATTTAAAGTGTCTTCTAGCATAGTACAACTGGATAGGATTACTGTTATTTTGAAACAAAATAAGGGAAAATAGACAACAAAAGCTAGAAGTATAAAATTAATAAGTGAAGAAAAACCTGTTTAAATTTTGAATTGGAAATACCGTGTCAACTCTTGATTTTTCTCTCTTTAAAAAAAATATGTAGGTATTTTCCAACTTTGACCACTGAAATGACATAGTATCAGGAGACTGAAATACCATTTTCTCTAAAAAGAACCTGGGACTGGTATAGAAAATGAACAAAAAGATTCTGGAACATCCTTTTGGCACAGAGAGCAAAGAACCTATCAGAGAGGTTAATGGGATCGTGTCAAAGTACACACCACCAGCTCTATGGGCTCCATGGCAAAAGTTGTGACAATCTGAGCATCAGAATAATGATTGCCATTGTTTAACACTCACTGGAAATATAAAAATCTGTGAGTTATTAGTGATTTTAAAAAAGAATAAAAAAGAAATAAAACATAACTCATTGTTACAATATTGGGAGTTTCTAGGGCACAAACTCATGGCTCTAAAAATTGATAATGAAAGGAAAAGAACTGAGCATTTATCTTGCCTTTGCAACTGTGAACTGTGTTTCAGAGGAGGCAAATATTCTTCGTGACTGTACAAAAATTGCTAATAAAAACAGAAGGAATTATGAAATATAATCATTTTGCAACCTTCTAAGAAATGACTTTAAACGATGTTCATCAATTGGGCAATGAAGGGAACAGCTTGTTAGCACCAGAACCCTGAAATTTCTTAGCTCTGTAAGTAAGAAAACCAGGAATCAGATGCCTCTCAAAGCAATGCAGTGTAAAAGTAGCTGCAAACAGCAAAATCTGGCTCATTTAGGCTGGGCGCCTGTAGCTCAGCAGCTAGGGTACCAGCCACATACACTGGAGTTGGCAGGTTTGAACCCAGCCCAGGCCTGCCAAACAACAATGACAACTGCAACCAAAAAATAGCTGGGCATTGTGGCAGGCGCCTGTAGTCCCAGCTATTCGGGAGGCTGAGGCAAGAGAATCGCTTAAGCCCAAGAGTTTGAGGTTGCTGTGAGCTGAGGCCATGGCACGCTACCGAGGGCAACATAGTGAGACTCTGTCTCAAAAAAAAAAAAAAAAAAAAAGTATTGGCTCATTTAAAATAAGCCTGTAGATCTAATTCTCAGTCCACAAAAATATAGGAGATAGAGAAACAAGTTAAATCCTATTAGGAGAAAACAGCTAAAGTCAGAACATAGAATGAACTTGGCTTCTTCAACATTATTTAACATTCAACATTATTAAAACATAAAACATTATTAAAACATAAAAAACTAATTGAAGAGGGGATGTTTTTTATTAAGTGTTTTGAAAGAAACTTGAGAAAAATAAGAAAATATAAACCATAAACCATATTTGAATCTTAATTCAACCACACAGAAAAAGACATTTTTTGAGAAGATATCAATTTTGAGAGTTTGAATACGAACTGAATATTACATCATTAGATATTTAATGATATAAAAATGATTTAATTATTAATAAAATACTGAGTAATAGTGATTATTGATTTTTATAATGATCTTCGGGCATGCAAGAAAATACCCTTTATTGTTTGACATTCACATTGCAACTAACCAACAGAGACCTTACAGTTCACAGAGTCTGAAACATTTACTGTCTGGACCTTTATAAAGAAAGCTGGTCAACAAAACTTTGATATAGTTTAATAACTTTTACCCAATACCCTGAAATGTTTATATGGAATATGAATATCTATGGTGAAGGTCTTTGGCAACGTTCAAATTAACGTGTCTGTTGAGTATTTGAGCACTCGTGCTCTGAAAACAAGAACAAAAATTTTATAACTAACAGTCTTGTTAGGAACAAGGTAGAATGCTAATACAGCATGAAGCTTCCTTTCACAACTCACTAGACATTACACAAATTTGAACAAAATTTGCTTTAGATGTGTCATCAAACTACATGTTCTAAATATGCTATTGATCTAAACTCATTTTTAAAATGGTTACACACTACATTGTTTTATGCATATGACAATTATTTCCTTATTGATGGTATTTGGACTATTTCTAACAATAAGATAATAACAATTTTGTAAATATCCTTATCCTGTTTTTTACACATATTGGCCTACTGTATGCTAAATGTATTTTAAATGTCCTTAAAAAAAAAAAAAGAAATCATACTGAAATGTTTAGGGTAAAAGAACATGGCATCTGGGATTTGCTTTAAAATAACTGCCAAGAAAGCAGAAGGGTAATAAATAAAGTGTAATAGTATAGATGTGGTTGAAGTTGGGTGGAGCTAGAGGTTTATTATTTATTTATTTATTCATTTATTTATTTTGCAGTTTTTGGCCGGAGCCGGGTTTGAACCCATCACCTCTGGTATATGGGGCTTGCACCCTACTCCTTGAGCCACAGGTGCCACCCCAAGGTAGAGGTTTATTATACTCTCTATTTTCCTGTATTTTTGGAGTTTTCCCTAACAAAAACAAAACAAAACAATAAGAGAATGATTGATCTCTTAGTGAAATCAAGAATAAAGATTAAAACATTTCAAGTATTTAAACATTTGAAGCAGTGTACCTACAAAGGACTTTTCCTCTGGAACATTAAATTGCAAGTGATCAAAGGAAAATGTTCTTAAAGTTGAAGAAAACTTAATGTAACCCAAGAATACTTTATCCAATCAGAACTTTTTTATAGTTAAAGCAATAGGAAATACACTTTTCAATATATAATAACTTGGAAATTGTAATACATTGAAACTCCTATTTAAACAAATAACACACACACACACAAAAGCAAAGAAATAAAATGCCAGGCGTGGTGCCTCATGTCTGTAATCCCAGTACTGTGGGAGGCTGAGGAGGGAGAATTGCTTGAGCTCAGGAGTTTGAGACTCACCTGAGCTAGAATGAGAACCCGACTCATGAAAAAAATGAAAAACCCAGCCTGGCGTGTGGTGAGCACCTGTAATCCCAGGGGTTTCTGGAAGCTGAGGCAGCGGGATACCCACAGCCCGAGTCTGAAGTTGCAGTGACCTATGATGTCATTGCACTCTGCTCTGGGCGTAGGAAGGACTCTGTCTCAACAACAAAAACAGCAAAAGCAATGAAAAAATAACACAGCCTAATTAAAGACCAATCAAAATCAAAATCAAAATTGGTAAATGGGGAATTTGTGTTATTGAGCTGGTGGAGAACACATATTCATTTAGCCATGGAACCATTCTCAATAATTGTGCTAATAATTTTTATAAAACATAATGTAGCTTTTAAAATGAATGCCAGAAAAGCTTGATATTCTCTTATATCTCTTTGCCTAATTTTCTTTTAGCATTTATTCTGATATTTAATAAATTAATAATTAATTAATTAATAATTTAGACATTTATTTTCAGGTTACTTTGTTTAAGCTCTGATTCCATTATGAGTGTTTAAGCTTGTTGAGAGCAAGGACAATTTTTTTTAATGGGTTTAATCTTCATCACAGTATGCATTCAACATTTAAAATAGTAACCGTCCCATAATAGGCATATTAGTATTATTTTTAAAATAAATAATAATAATTTGCAATTATTTGTTAAGGTAAATTCTTCAAAAGTGACCATAGTAACTTGGGACTGGGAAACCTTTATTTTTTGACAGCTTTACTGAAGTACAATTGAAACACAACAGATTGCCATTTTATGCTTATTTACTTACTTATTTATTCATTCTTTCTTATAGAGCCAAGTTCTTGCTATGCTTCCAAGGCTGATCTCAAACTCCTAAGCTCAAGTGATCCTCCCACCTCGGCCTCCTGAGTAGCTGGACTACAGGTGTGCACCACCATGCTCAGCTCAGGCTGCCACATCCAAAGTGTATGATTTGATATGTTTTGACACACATATCCCATGGAACAATCACCATAATGAAGATAGTGAACATATCCATTACCTCCAAAAGTTTTCGTGTAACTCTTTTCAA
>CAUYQV010155047.1:0-15001 GCA_963574575.1 Galagoides demidoff | reverse complement strand
CATTTCCCATGCCCCTACTCCCTCTGCCTTTAGTTGAACTGTTCCCAACACACAAACTCTTTGTTCTCTAGAGACTGAGACCTTCCCTCTCAGGTTCCTGATCCCTGCTGTTTCCCCCTTTTTAATCCTGGGTCTTCCTTCCAGTTTCCCTACCCCCCTCCCACAGGGTTTATTCTCTCCCTTGGCCCCAACCTCACACTTGACCATACTCTTCTGCCTCATTCCTGACCCTGGATATCTCCAGCACGCTTCCTTTTCTCCAGCCACCCTGAATTAAACCCTGCCTCCTTTTCTTGTTCAAGTTACAAATCACCTGTGCCAGGAGGGTATGTAGTTCCAAAGTGGGAACTTCCTGGACAGGACTCCATTTCAGACAGTGGGAACAAATGATTCCTAGGATGGTATTTTATTCCTTCTCCTTTCCAAAGTGTCAGCTCACATGCTAACAACTTCCTTTAAACCTCTAAATATGGCACAGGATTAAATTTTTTGGAGCATAATGAGAAAAATAGCTTTTAGGTGAAACCAACATTTTTATTTTATTTGTGAAAATATTTCATTATAGAAAGGCAACCTGGAAAACAGAAATTTCAACTCAGGGGCAAAGGTAGGCCCTCTTGAGGGAGGTGGCCTGGAATCAAGGGCCAAGAGCAGGTAAGTGCTGTGTGGTGGAGTTAGGGGGAGGGGAAGCTTCAAAACCTCCCAGGATGTTGGTTAATGGCTAGAACTTTGGGAGACTACTTTTTTGGGCCTTGGAGGATGCTCATAGGGGCCCATCACATAGGTGGTGTGGAGGGGTAAGGCATGCTCTCTATTTCCACCTGCTCTGGAGAGACTGGGCTCAGGAAAGCAAGCACAGGCAGCAAGGCACATCTAGTGCTATCAGGGCTGAGAGTGGAGATGGGGCTCTGGCCACAAAACCCACGGGAGGAGGAAGTGTTTGGGACAGAGTACCTAGTTGGTGGATGAAGAGGGGCTCAAGTCAGGAGCTCTGGGAGGGAGGGGGGAGAAAGAGGAGGAGGGGGAGGAAGAAAGGGAGGAGGAGGAGGAAGAAGGGGAGCAGGAAGAAGAGGGGGAGGAGGAAGAAGAAGGGGAGCAGGAAGAAGAGGGGGAGGAGGAGGAAGAAGGGGAGCAGGAAGAAGAGGGGGAGGAGGAGGAAGAAGGGGAGCAGGAAGAAGAGGGGGAGGAGGATGAGAAGGAAGAGGAGGAGGAGGAGCTCTCACTTCATTGCCCAGGGAACACAGAAAAGAATTTGCCAAGAGAAGAGGATGAGGAAGAACTCTTGGGGCTGGCAAGACCAGGGTGGGAAGCAAAGCACAGGACTTCAGGATCAGGTGAGCTGGAGCTGCTCTGGAATACCAACCTTCTTAAGGCAAAAACAGGGGGAGAAGGAGGATTCTGGGCGGCCAACTCAGATGGATGAGGGAGGCTGCAGAGGGGCGATCTTTGCCAGGCGGCATGATTGAGGACAGGGCTTACTGTGGGGATGTGGCTGCAGAGGGCAGGACCTGGTGAGGTGGCCGGGCTTCGGAGACGAGAGCCTGACCCAGCTTGGGGATTATGAAGGGCAGTGCCTGGCTCGGTGGCACAGCTGCTGAGGGCAGGGGGTGGACGGGATGTGCTGGTGCAAACCGTAGGACTTGGATGGGATTCAGGGCTACACAAAACAGAGTCTGGGGGGGGCAGGGGAGAGGGCGGAGGGGGGTCTGGCTTGGGAGAACAGGGTCTGCCCTAGCTGATTGACATGGGAGAGTGGGACCTGTTGTTTTGGCCTGGCCATGGGGAGCAGGGCCTGGCACAGATGCACGACGACATTCAGCAGGTCTTGGCTGGGGGTCGCGGCTGCGTCTGCGGTGAGTAGGGCCTGGTGGGGTGACACCGCCGCAGAGAGCAGGGCCTGCCTCAGACGCTCGGTGTCATTCAGCTGGGCCTAGTGGGGCGGCCGGCTGTGGCCAAGGAGAGCAGGGCCTGGCTGGGGGTCGCCGCTGCGCCCGCGGAGACCAGGGCCTGGTGGGGTGACACCGCCACAGAGACCAGGTCCTGCCTGGGGGGGGGGGGGGCGCGGCTGTGTCTGCGTCTGCGTCTGCGGTGAGCAGGGCCTGGTGGAGGGACACTGCTGTGGAGAGCCGGACCTGGCTCAGATGCACTGTGTAGTTTAGCAGGGCCTGGCGGCTCGACGCGGCTGCAGCAGCGGACAGCAGAGCCTGGCGGGGTGACCTGGCTGTGGAGGGCAGGAGCCTGTGCAGATGCAGGGTGTTAGACAGCACGGCCAGGCAGTGTGGCACGGCGGCAGCGGTGGATGGCAGGGCCTGGGCCACACGCACGTCTGCGGAGAGCAGGACCTGGCAGGGCGGTGCAGCTTTGGCGTTGGCGAGCAGGGCTTGGCTCAGACGCAGGACTGTGGAGGTCAGGGCCTGCCCGCAAAGCCGGACTCCACACAGAAGCTTGGGAATGGTGGCTGCCGCTGGCTTGAGAGCCTGGAGAAGATGAAGGGGAAACCTCAGAACGCTGAGGTCTGGGAGCTTCAGGAGGCAGACAGTGGCGACCTGAAACCTTCCGAACCCAGATATCCTGCTCAGGGAAGGACTGCTTTCTACAACGGTTCTTCCTCTGGCTCTTCATCTGGTCAGTGCCCTTTGAGGGTGGCCCCACAGTGTCCAGGCCGCCGGTCTTGGACACCACGCATCTAAGGTCTGCGTGGGGACTGCGGCTGCCCTGGACATCTGAACACCTCTTCGCCTGTACACAGGCCGTGGAGAGCAGCCTCAGCTCCTCATGGGTGCTGAAAATGGCGACGGTGGCAGTGGCACAACATGCTGGGCTGTCTGTACAGTTTTCATCGCCAGAGGCAAAAGTGGCCTCGTTCTTTGGCCCTCCGGGCACCTCGCCCTGCTGGGACTTCTGCTCCTTCTCCATGTGTAACTGGGTGGTGACAATGCCACGTTCTCGCCCAGAGACAGAGAAGCATGGCTGCAGGTGCTGCTCTGGTAGAACGAAAGAGGAAGGCGGAGCTTGGCTAAACCTTTGCCTCTGATTGGCCATCAGGAAATCACATGACACCTCTCCTCTTCCCCCAGCTGTCCAACCAGGATCCGTCTGGCGTCAACCCAGCAGATGTGCCCCACCTCTCGGGGTCGGCCTTGGCCGAGTCTATAGGGCGAAGCTCCCTGCCCTCAAACCAGGGCCCTAGAAGCATCTGGATATGTGCCTGTGCACGCACGTGTATGTTCCAGGGTAGGGCACGGGGGTAGGGAGTCTGTCTATATCAAAGGTTTGAATCACCCATTCTGGTGGCTCAATCTCAAGGGATGGCCTGAACGAAGTAACCACTCTGGCCAAGAGGCTGTATCCCCTAGTCAGGTGTCCTTCCTGGCATCTAGTCTGGATCACAGAGCCCATGCACCATGCCAGAGGGGACCCTCCCGGGACTCCTCTAGGCACATGGATGACCCTAAGCGGGGTCTGGTGGGTTTGGGAGTTGCAGCAAGGCCTGAACAGGAGAAAAGGGGTGAGCCCCACACTGCCACTGCCGTGGCTCGGGCCTGGGGTCCCACACTCGGGCCCAGGGCGAGGACTAGAATTTTCCTTGTCTTGTCCCCTGAGGCACAGGCTGGGTTGCTTATGATTAAGGATGGTACCGACCTTAAGTATTTGTACAGGCTGCATAGTAATCCTCTGGTGAATGTACATTAATTTATTTGGCCTAGTCTCTAGTTTCTGTTAATATAAATATGCTGTGATGCACACACGAAGTTTGATATCTGGACACCCCTTTTTAGTCATTATTGCAAAAGGGCTGCATAGTCACAGTATCCCAAGCAGAAAAGCAAATGTAGGAAAACTAGCCCCTGAGTTCTCACACACCTACAGGCGAGTACTGGAAATCTTTACTTAACGCTGTTCATACATATTTCATAGTTTTCACGGTTTTATTTTATAAAATAGAATCATTTCTCCATAGATATTACTTTGTAACCTGCTTTCGTGGTCCAGAAAACACTCTTTCCAGGTCAATAAACAGGGCCAGTTTTAACTACAAATTACTATGCTTACAGAAGAAGCTTACCTTTTCAGACATTCCAATATTGACCAACGTTCATGTTATTTCCAACTTTTCACCCTCTGCCATACATCACTGTGAGGCACATCCTTCTTACTACTATAAAAGTTGTTCATATCCTCAATCGTGTCCTTGCTATGGATAAATTCCCAAGAGTGGAAATTCTTGGTACGGGCCATGCATGTTTGTGATTCTTTGACTTAAATGTTAGCAAGATGTCCTCCTGAAAGTCACTGTTAGGATAATTTTGGCAGAATGCGATGGGAGGTGTACTGGACTGGATGAGCAGCCAGGGTGAAACACAACGCAAAATAGAATGGAATAGTATTTGCGATGGAAAATGGGTTTGAAATGGAGTGCAGAATGGGAAAACTGAAACGAAGTGGGGAATGGAGTCCAGACTTGAAGAGGATGCAGAATGGAGAATTGAATGGGATGGAAATTGAATGGAATATAATGGGAAAATGGAAGGAAAAGGAGAATGGAAATAACCTAATGGTGCGTGGAATAAAAATGCACACACACAAACACACACTGCTATATGAGAAAAGGAATGGAATAGATGGTGAAGTAAAATATTAAAGAAAATAAGAGGGAATCAAAATTAAATAGGAAGGAATAGAGAACAGGACAGAATATGCAATGGCATGAAATCAATGTGAAATGTGCACTGTAGATTTAAAGTACCAGAACGGAATAGAAACTACTGGAATGAAATTTGGAACGAAATATAGAATACAAGGTTATGAAGGATGAAATAGATGATGAATAAAAATAAAGTGGAATGGACTGATGAAATTAAAGATGTACTTAAGTGAAGAATAAATGAATGGAATGTGTTCCAGTCATCTACAACTCCACAACTTAGTGTTGTGGAACAGTGGCCATTTGATTACAGTCCTGCATTCTATACAGCTAGAATTCAGAAAGAGCAGAGTGAGGATGGCTTGTCTCTGCTCCACGATGTTGATATCTGGGGCCTCAGCTGGGAAAATTTTAATGGCTGTAAGGCCAAGAGGGAAGGACAGCAGTAAGTGATGATGCCTAGATTTGGGCCTTGGTATCTGGGCGGATGGTGGTGCTGCTTCCTGGAAAGGGGAAGGCTTGCTGGGTTGAAGAACGGACTGGGGAGACAGTGGGAGTTGGTGATCCTGTCGTGAACATGTTGGCCACCGTATTTTGTGTAGATGCCCTAGTCATTTGGGGATATGAACCTCAACTGATCTCACAGTTGTTAATTTTGCCAGTTTCTTGGATCCATTTCTCCGCTGGGGGGTCATTTCCATTTACTCTCTGGGATATTTCCTTTCATCCTCTCTGGGCCTTCAATCACAATCGCTGACTTAGTAATAACCGAAATGCCTACAGATTGTCCTGGCCCCTCTTTAAAAATACGTACACTTTTATTTATGTTTGTGAAATTTATTTATTTATTTATTTATTTATAACAAGGTGTCCCTGCACCTCTTAATATATACATATGTGTGTGTGTTCTTTTTCTTATTGATTTGACTGACCTCTTACATCTTCAACTGTCTTCTAAGGAACCTCCCTCTCTTTAACTCCATTGATGTGTCTTCGGTGTCCTCTCCTTTCTCTTTCCTGTGGCTCCTGTTTAGAGATAGTATATATGTATGCAAGTACTCATGGAGAAAAAAATTCTGGAAGGGTGAGTTTTGTTCTCCTCACACTCTATTTTCTGAATGTTTTCAATGAGCACACATTACTCTTATGTTCAGAAAAATACAGCTACTTGCATTTTGGGAAGAAACTGCCTTTTAATGTTTAATTAGGATTCAAGCTGTGGTTAAGAAATCATCTCTATCCTATAGTACTGGATGGAGTTATACATTCATAGCACCTGACCAGATGGATCTCTGACAATACTCAGAAAAAGTCATAGTCATGAAATCCATTTGATGTGAGGCATTAATTGTAAACAAATACTCATACATAACCACAATGTTATAATGCTCAAAGGTGACTATTATATCATCATTTATTTTTTAAAAATTTGAAGCAGTGTAAATTTCCAGCAGGACACTGCAGGTTCACAGAATAAACTTATGCAGATTTTACAGGCTGTTTTCAAAGAACTTTTAACACCATTGAAAATGGCTATGGTGTGCAAATAAAAAGAGACTCTAGACTGAATATACTGATTTATATTTATGTGGTACATCTATCTATCTTTCTATCTATCTATGTATCTATCTATCTATCTATCTACCCATTCATCCATCTTTACATATAACTAGCTGTCTATATACTCGGAAAGGAAGGAAATCCTGCCAGTTGCAAAAACATAGATGAACCTTGAGGACGCTATGCTGAGCAAAATAAGTCAGGCACAGAAAGACAAATACTGAATGATGTTTCTTCCATGTATGTGGAATCAAAAAATAACAACAAAAAAAGGGCAATCTCACAGTTACAGGAGAATGGTGGTTGCCAGGGACTGGGAGGTGGAGAAAAAGGGGAAATCCTGACCACAGGGTACAAACCTTCAGGTTCAAGATAAGTACTAGAGACCTAATGTAGAGCATGGTGACTATTGTTAATGTATCCCATACTTGAAATTTGGTAAGAGAGTAGGTCTCAAGTGTTCTCAACCACAAAAAAGGTAACTCCGTGAGATGGTGGATATGTTAATTAGTTTGATTTTGGTAATCCTTTCACAATGTATACACATATCATAACATCGCATTGTATGCCTTAAATATATACCATTTCATTTGTCAATCATTCCTCCATACAGGTGGGGGCGGGCAGATTGCATTTGCGCTACAAGAATGGTTCTCTCTCTAGATGTCCCATTGGAGGGGCATTTTGCCCTCAAGTGACATCTATCAATGTTGGGAGACATTTTTCTTTATCATTCTTGGGGAAAAGGGAAGGCGCTACTGGCACCCAGTGGATCGAGAGTAGGGGTGCTACATAATCCCCTGGATGCACAAGACAGACTCCCACAAGAATTATCTGGTCCAGGCTAGGCGCAGTGGCTCAGGCCTATAATCCTAGCACTCTGAGAGGCCAAGGCGAGAGGATTGCTTGAGCTCAGGGGCTCAAGAACAGCCTGAGCAAGAGCTAGATCCTATCTCTACTAAAAACAGAAAAATTAGCTGGCGTTGTGGTGGGTGCCTGTAGCCCCAGCTACTTGGGACACTGAGGCAGGAGGATAGCTTGAGCCCAGGAGTTTGAGGATGTTGCAAACTAGGCTGACACCCAAGAGAGAGGAAAGCATTATCTGGTCCAAAATGTCAATACTGTCATGGTTCAGAAACCTTGTGTTAGTGCATTTAGATAATTCAGAAAAGCTTAAAACAAAATTTACATCACAAACAATCATGCCAGTGATTGATAACTACTGCTCGAAGTTTGATAAATGTATGTGTTAAATTTTCTATGACAATTTTGTGTTTCATAATCACCAGGAGAGTATGGTTGAGGTAAAGTACTTTTTTTCAAAGTATTTTGTTTTAAGTCTTCCTCCCCCATCTCTAACTGTTTGTCAAATGTTCTGTGCTTCAGAAATGATGCCCCTTAAGATTTGTAATTTAATCTCATTTACATAGAGGGATATCCCACCAGTATCAATCCATCATCATCTATCTCCTGATTTTCCCCTTTCTGATCAAAGGTTTTATTTCCAAGTATTTATATGTTTGGTTAAGGTAAAGAAAAGCTGTGATTCATAAAGCAGTGCATCTGACATATAAGGGGCAGTGCGGTTGAATACCCAGGTCAAGGCAATCTCATGACCCCACTGGTGACTGGATTTGGAATGGGCATTTCCTGGATGTAGTCACTGAGATATATGGGTACATGTCAAATTGGAACCTTTGGACAGCAGTTTTTCCAACTCCTCAAGAAATAAAAGAGACACAACAGACTGTTCACTCACACACACACACACACACACACACAAATTTAAGAGCATCTCTATATCTAGCATAACAAATGAATTTAGTGTGATATTGCTGGATGTACTGTCAATTACAAAATCCAATGGGATTTCTATATCTTTGCATGTAAACCATAAAGAGAAGACTTTTAAATTCAATTTATTGTAGCATCAGAAAACACCAAATGCCTAGGAACAAATCTAGCAAAGATTCCCAAGACCTCTGCCCAGAAGTCTACATAACTTTTCTGAGAGAAATTAAGGACGGCCCACCTAAATCAGAAATGCATCATGGATATGCACCCAAAGAACAATATTACAAAAGCAAATTGAAGAGAGAATTCTAATGAAAATGATCTGTGTATTCAATGCAATCTCAATTAAATTTCCTGAAAACGGAAATTGGCCTGATGCTTCTAAATTATATAAGGATATCCAAGATCCAAGAAAAGCAAAGCCATCCTAAAGCAAGAGCAGTTTTCAGGACCCTTCACAGCCAGACAGAAAGACCAACTATAAAGTTATAATAATTGAAGGTAGTGTGGTACGTGCACAATAACAGACAAATAGACCAATGGAGCAAAGAGAAGGGTCCACAAACAGACTCACATATATGTGGTCACTGTCATTTACAACAAATGTGCCACCTCCATGCTCTGGGAGCAGGATGGTCTATTAAATGAGCAGAGCTGGATTAATTGTATGTCCATATTGGGAAAAAAAAAACAAAACTTTGACCCCTAACTTGCCTCATACACAAACATTAATTACAGAAGTTAAGGCTTCTACAAAATATTGCACACACGTCCTTGTATGATCTTGGGGTAGGCCAAGAGATCGGCAACACAACACAAACACACTAACGACAGGGGAAATTACATTGACAATTTTGAGTTTATCAAAAGAAACGACCTGTGCTCATCAGAACACACATTTAGAGACTGAAAAAATAAGCCCTCAGGATGGGAGAAAGATATTTGCAATATACATATATCCCACAAATGTCTTATGTGCCAAATATACTACTTCCTAAAATCAAGAAAGAAAAGGGACAATGCAATGAAAAATTGGCAAAATATTTGAACAGGAACTTCACAAAATAGGTCATCCAACTGACTGACCAATAGACAAACAGCTACTCTAGCCCAGTCACCAGGCATACGCAAGTAAAAATCCCATTGACATATCACCAAACACCTACCAGGACAGCCAAGACAACTAACAGTATCAAGGTTCGGTGAGGATAGAGAGAAACCCTATTTACACTGCCTGTGGGAGTATAAATTCACACCAGCACTTTGGAAAACCGTTTGCAGTTATCTAAGAAAGCCAAACCCGCATTTTCTGTAACCCAGCAATTGTGCCCGTATTAGTTGTCTATTCCTGCATAACAAGCTACCACAGTCTTAGTGGCTGGAGAACAATGTGTCTTTATCAGCTCACTGATCTATAGGTCAGAAGTTCACGTGGCATGGCCTTGTTCTCTGCTCACTTATCGCAGGGTGAAATCAGGTGTCAGCCAGGCTGTGTTTCTTTGTGGAGGCTTTGAGGAGGAATCCAATTCCAAGCTCATTCAGGTTACTGACAGAAAGAATTCAGTCACACTCTCAGCTTCAACAGCCCGGGCCTGCAGCTGCTTGCCACATGGACCACCCTCTCATGCTTGAGTCTCTCAGGAAAGGCCTAGGAGATTTTCAGGGCCCACCTGATTAGGTCTGGCCCCACCCAGGATAACCTCCTGATGGGAAGGTGGGTCCACAGATTGAGACCTTCATACATCAGCAAAATCTGGTTTCCCATATTATGGAACATAATCATAGGAGTGGTAAGTCATCACAGTCACAGGCTATTCTCACTCTCAACCTGCGGGGTCGGGGGAAGGTGTACAGGGTGGAAGGTCATTAGGGGTAACCTTAGACTTCTCCCTATCTCAGTGTGCCTTCTGGCCTCCAGGAATCCACCTGTCCCACATAACAAAATGTGTTCACCTCATAACACAGTCTCCAAATCTGTCACACATTACAGCATCAGCTCCATTCCAAAAGCTCATCTAAATCTCATCATTTTTGTCCGAACTCTCCTCATCTCAACCATGTAAAAACCCAGCATGGATGAGGTTCCTGGGTATGATACATCCAGGTCCACTCCTGGGACACAATCCCTCTCCAGCTTTGGGCCAGTGACACTAAAGTGACAGGCTATCTTCCTCTAACACTCCCAGAAGACAACGATGGCAGAAGCATAGGATAACAGCTGTGAACATTCTGGCTTAATACTGGAGGAGGGAGGATGGAAGGCAGAAAGGAGTTAGAGTTCTAAAGCAAACTGGAAATCCAGCTGGAAGATTACCACCCCACCCCGCGAATTATTTGATGAAGTTTCAAAGCCTGGAACAATCTTCGGTGCCTCTCAGTTCTGCCCCTGGGCCCTTGGTTCTTCCCTCTGAATCATCCTTCCTTTTTCATGAAAGGTAGCAGGTATTTTCAGCTGAGTAGTCCTATCAGCCTGCTCCCTGCCAATAGCATCTTAGGGGTCTTTTCATTTTGTACTTTCTCTTTCCTTTTAAGTCTGAGCTGGCAGGATTTCTGCTGCTTGAAGTTTCTCAAGAACCATGTGGGACTTGTGTGGATGTCACTGGCATTCACTGTTACACAAAATCCCCATCCTAAATGTGTACAAGGTAATCCTTTCTTCATTTGGGGGTCCTGCTGAGATGACTGAGGGACAGCAACCTTAAGCTTCTCAGAGGCCCACTGGCATAGTTCAGACAGTGTGTGTGGCACACCATTAGTTTCTTGAAAGGGGGTTTTGTGTGGCTGAATACTCTGATATTTTGGTCTTTCTGAGCTTTCAACAAACTTTTGAACAGCCACACCCTCTGCTTTCTCCCTAGGCTGCACTTCTAGAAGCCATCTCTTAATTAACATTAATTCCTCTCCCTTTCCGTCTAGATAGGCTGAGAATTTCTCAAATCATCAAGTCCTGGTTCCTTTTTGTCGAACAGTTCTTCCCACAATTTATCTTTCTCCTCTCATCCTCCACTATAAAACGTCCAGAAGAAACCAGGCCACTCCTTCGACATCTTGCTTGGAAGTCTCCTCAGTCACGTTGGAGTTCATCACTTACAAGTTTGGCTTTCCACCCACTTGCAGGATGTATCCTACTGAGCTTCCTGCCCTCCAGAAAGCCGGTGCCCCCTTCCTGAGGTTTCCAATAACAAGATTCTGACTTCTTTTGGAGCCCTCACTGTCAGAAACCTCCACGTTCACATTTTCACTAAGAGTCGGAGATTTAACAGTGATTTAGGGTCTCTCTGAGGCAATCTGTGGTTTCCCTAAAATTCTCCTTATTGTTTGAGAACCCCTGCTGGAAGTTTCTTTAAATTCCAGATTTGTACTAACAGTCTGCTGAAGGCAATCTAGGTTTCTTCTCTTATGCTCCCCAAATTCTGCTAGCCTCCACCCACTGCCTTGGCCATGTGTCCAAGTTTGTCATCTATATTTTCTGCACTCCATAAAACTGCAGGCAATAATCTTGTTAGACTTTCTGCCACTACAAAGCAGGGGATTCCGCCTTCCTCCAGGGTACAATAAGACCATTCCTCCATCCCTTGAGACTCTCACCAGCAGTGTCCTTATAGGCCAGACTTCTACTAACAGTCTGTATAAGGAAAGCAAGGCTTTTTCCACGGCAATTTAAGTTGTCTCTATCAGGCCCCACCCACTGCCCAGTTCTAAAAGCCACGCCCACACTTCAGCCTTCACCCACTGCCCAGTTCTAAAGCCACGCCCACACTTTTAGGTGCCTGCAGTCTGTGATGGTTAATGTCAGGTGTCAAAGGAATATGTGGAGTAGTGGCAAAGCATCACCTCTGGGTGTCTGTGTGAAGATGTTCCAGAGGAGTGGACTGAGTGGGAAAGTTTGGTCCTTGACATGGGCAGATGCGATC
The DNA here is from genome assembly GCA_963574575.1 of Galagoides demidoff. Taxonomy (NCBI): domain Eukaryota; kingdom Metazoa; phylum Chordata; class Mammalia; order Primates; family Galagidae; genus Galagoides; species Galagoides demidoff. The sequence goes on along the minus strand of CAUYQV010155047.1, from coordinate 3,088 downwards.
CAGCTGGCTGGGTTTCTGGATAGAACAGAAAAGGAGAAAAAAGGATTTCCTCTCTTTCTCTCTGGGAATTGGCCGCCCTTGGGACTGAAGGACTTATGCCAGGGGCTCGCCGTGTTCTCTGGCCTTTGGTCTTCAACTAAGAACTATAACATTGGCTTCCCTTGTTCTGAGGCTTGTGGACTTGGACTGAGCTACGCTACCAGCAGCCCAGGGTCTCCACCTGCAGAACATCTGTAGACCACCTGCCCTTATCATGGGACTTCTTAGGCTCCCTAATTCCTATACTGGTTTTCTACTGGTGTAGTTCAAGTCACTACACTCTTAGAAGCTTAAAGCAATACTCATTTATGAGCTCACAGTCCTGCAAGTCACTCTATGACTGGCTCCCCTGCTCAGGGTCTCACAGGGTGGGATGTTGTTGGACTTGCCATGCTCCTTTCTAGAGTCTAGGGGGAAAAAGCCCTTGCGGACCTATCCATGATGTCAGATGAATTCATCAGTGCCCTGGCAGCTGGACATCTGAGGCCCCTTTTCTCTTGCTGATTGTCAGCAGGGGGCAGCATTCAGCACCTAGAGGGCACCTGCAGTTCTTTGTCACCTGGCCCCCTCCAAATACTCTCTCATGCTTCAGATCTCTCTTTCAGCAAATACCTAGGCCCTTGTAAGCGCTCACCTGATTAGGTCTGGCCCACCCTAAGTAATCTCTCTGTGATAAGGAGAACTGATCTGTGACCGTGATTTCATCTGCAAAATTGTTTTTGCCACAAAAGTAATGCAACCATGGGAATGACATCTGGTCACATGTACAGGTTCTACCCCAACTCAATGGGAAGGCATTATATAATTCCAGGGTCAGTGGGGTTCATTATAGAATTCACACAATCCAAGTATATGTGCAACAGAAATGCATGAACATGGCCTCCAAACAGCATAAATAAAAACACCCATAGCATCATTATTGACAGTAGTCACAAGCAGGTAACAACCGGCATACGCATCAACAGATGAATGAATGTACGTACTGTGGTATATTGATATATCAACATGTTATACAGCAATAAAACAAGCACATATCCCTACCTGCAACAACATAGGTAGAGCTCAGATTGAGAGTATTAAGCAAAAGAAGCCAGGTATAAAAATGTCTATAATCTGTAATTGTGTCTGTATAAAGTTTACCAACAGGTGAAAAACATCTAGTGACATAGGTCAGAACGGTGCTTAGTTTCAGGCATAATGACTAGATAGGGGCATACCATAGCACTCTGAGGTGCCAGCAATTTTCTATTTACCAGACTGTCTTTGTGGTGATTTCATGCAAGTGTTTGCTTTGTAAGATGTCATCAATTTCCTGTTCCTTAAGACTTATGTACTCTTCCCTTTGTATGCTGTATTTCAATAATAAAGTCCTTAATTAGAATAGAAAAACGTATAAAACACACACACACATACACAAAAAGGACAGAAACACACATCAGACTCAAAATCCCTTCTTGCAAGTCTAAAATCCCAAATGCTGTGAAAACCAATTATTTTTCCTGACTCATTCGTCCACCAGAGATGACCTGAACTGACAAGATGCTATTTGCAGTCTTCATTCATCTTTCTTGATGTGAATGCTTACATTTCTCTGCAGAAATATTGTTTTATTAGAGTCAGCATAGGTATTGCAGAGCCAGCTATGGTTCTCATTTTAAGTATGATGTAAGAATTCTGAAGCATTTGGCTTAAGACTTCCAGGTAAAGGATCTTGGGTAGGTGCTGGTAGAGAGAGCATTTTAGCATTAATTCTGCCAGCCAAAGACAAAATGGACAAGAACTAAGAAAGACTTGAAGAGAATCTATCGGAGATAAATTGAATTTCTTGGGTGCTTTTTTTTTTTTCCCCAGCATCTCAGATGGTATAGTTTTTCTCCTTGGACTTACTAATATGATGGATTATTAAAATACCTCCTAATATTACACCATCTTCTCATGACTAAAAAAAAAAAAAAAAACTAGCATGATGAGATTGATTTTCTATATATTGTTGATATTTATCCACTGAAACTTTGTAGATTAAAAATTTAATCTATTTTCATAAGCAATATACATGTACATCCACATTTCACTCTGTGTGTGTGCACGTGTGTGTATGTGACAGGGCTGCTTGTGGGCTTCTGCACACATGCTATCTTTTCCAGATTTGGGTACCAAGCTTTAGGCTACCTTCACTAGATAAGTTTGGAAGATCTCTACCTTTGTTGGAAGCTTCTAGATCAATTTGATAAGGCTCAAAATTTGATTTTTCTGAAAAGAACTGGATAATGGGATAGGTCACTACTTGTACTTTCCTTGGTAATTTTGCTTCCCTGAGCGCAGCTGAAAAAAACACCATGTTTTGATAAAAAAGCTATGAGTATTCAAAATGTGTATTCTAGGACAGGCAGAGTAGTCTGTGAGAAGGAACATGGATGCTGAGATCAGATAGACTGAGGAGACAGTCTCAGATCCACCTGTTACTTAGCTTATGATTTTCAGCAAGCTAAACTTCATCACTTTTAGTCTTAGTTTCTTCATTAGTGAAATGGAGATGCAGCTCCTCTCTTTCATTGTATCCCCCCAAGGTTTGGCAGAGGGCAACTTTCACAGAGTCACCCCAGCCAATTAGTGTGCGCACCTGCTGTGATCATGAGCAATACATGCACAATGAGTAATAGTACCAACAACTGACATTGGCAAGCAAGCAAGAGGTAATAACTGTATTAGTAATTGTATGTATTGGGGGGCACTTGCTTAATCTTTAAATTACACTGAGAATCTCTGTGCATTCTCCTGTATAAAATTTCTAGATTATTTCTTCATAAAATGGATCACCTATCATTTAATTTTCTCAAATCACATATGTATGGGTTTTGTTTTTTTTATTAAATGATAGCTGTGTACATTAATGCAATCATGGGGTACAGTGTGGTGTTTTCATATACAATTTGAAATATTTTCATCAAACTGGTTAACATAGCCTTCATGTCATTTTCTTAGTTATTAAGACATCCTAGGTATAGGGTTTTAAGAGTTAAATAGTAATACTAGCATTCAACAAAAACAG
>CAUYQV010155044.1:0-15238 GCA_963574575.1 Galagoides demidoff | reverse complement strand
GCAACCAAAAAATGGCCAGGCGTTGTGGCGGGCGCCTGTGGTCCCAGCTACTTGGGAGGCGAGGCAGGAGACTCGCTTGAGCCCAGGAGTTGGAGGTTGCTATGAGCTGTGATGCCATGGCACTCTACCCAGGGGGATAGCTTGAGGCTCCGTCTCAAAAAAATAAAAAAAATAAAAAAAAATAAAATAGCTGTACATTCTGGTGGGTGCCTGTAATCCCAGCTACTTGGGAGGCTGAGGCAAGAGAATCACCTAACCCCAAGAGTGGAGGTTGCTGTGAGCTATGACACCACAGCACTCTACCAAGGGCCACAAAATGAGACTGTCTTAAAAAAAAGGAAACATTCTTCCACCCCCTTCCCCTTTTTTCTTCCATCTGTCTTACTGTCCTTCACAAACTGGTAAGTAATGTCACTTGAATACATTTATGAATCAATTGAAGGGTCATATCATACAGAAATAAATCCATATATACATAGTTAACTGATCTTTGACAATGGTGGCAAAAATACACAATGGGGAAGGGACAGTCTCTTGAACACATAGTGCTGTGAAAATTGGATATCCATGTGCAAAAGCATTAAACTGGACCCCTTTCATACACCATAGGCGAAATTAACTCAAAATGAATTAAGTATTTCAATGGCAGACTGCTGGGCACAGTGGCTCAAGCCTGTAATCCTAGATACTCAGGAAGCTGAAGCAGGAGGATTACTTGAGCCAGGAGCTCAAGACCAGCTTGGGAAAAAAGCCCCCAAGACATCAAATTAAAAAGCTCTTCATAGAGAAGGAAACAACACAGTGAAAAGGCAACCTATGGAATGGGAACATAGAACTTCAGTAAACTGACCACCCAAGGGACTGCAACAAACAGGTAAACATGCAGAGGTGGTTAACAAAATGAATTAGGCCATTGTACTGATACATATACATGGTGAATGTCCAACCTATGAAAATTTGGTCAACTTAAGGAAGTGGTCAACTATGGAGGTTCTACCGTATTTCCAAATCTATACTTGATAAGGAGTTAATCTCTAAAATGGGTAAGTGGCCAGGCCATTCCAGTAATCCTAAACCATTGGGAGGCTGAGGCAGGAGGATTGCTTGAGGCCAGAGTTCTCCACCAGCTGAAATTAAGACCCATCTCTACTAAACATAGGAAAAATTAGCCAGGTGTTTGGCAGGAATCTGTAATCCCAGCTACTCAGGAGGCTGAGGCAGGAGGATCACCTGAGCTCAGGAGTTTTAGGTTGCAATGAGTTATTATGTGCCACTATGCTTGGACTAGAGTGACAGAGCCCAAATCCATCTCAAAAAAGAAAAGAAAATACATATATGTGTGTGTGTGTGTGGAATTCCTACAACTGAATAGTAAAATAATTAATAGCCCAATTAAAAAATGGCTAAGAACTTGAATAATCATTTCTCCAAAGAAAACACACACAGCTGGGCAAGGTGGCTCATGCCTGTAATCCTAGCACTTTGGGAGGCCAATGCAATGGATTGCTTGAGCTTAGGAGTTCAAGACCAGCCTAAGCAAAAGTGAAGCCCCATCTCTACTAAAAATAGAAAAACTGTTGCAAGAGGATTGCTTGAGCCCAAGAGTTGGAGGTTGCTGTGAGCTATGATACCATAGCACTCTATCCAGCTTGAGACTCTGTCTCAAAATAAAAAAAAAAAAGATGACACACAGATAGCCAACAGGTATATGGAAAAATAATGTTTAGTCATAGGGAAATGTAAATCAAAACCACAGTAAAGCATCATTTCGTACCTTTCAGAATGACTATTTTCAAAAATAGTCATTGGTGTTGGTGAGGATGTAGACAAATGAGAATCCTTGCACACTCAGTGGGAAGGCAAAATGGTGTGGCCACCAAATTAAATACAGAGCCACCGTATGATCCAACAATCTCACTTCTGGGCAATTACACAAAAGAATTAAAGTCAGGACCTTAACGAGTTATCAGGGCTCGGCGCCTGTGGCTCAATCGGCTAAGGCGCTAGCCATGTACAACTAAGGTGGCGGGTTTGAATCCCCAGCCCAGGCCCGCCAAACAACAATGATGGCTGCAACCAAAAAAAAATGGCCGGGCGTTGTGGCGGGCGCCTGTGGTCCCAGCTACTTGGGAGGCGGAGGCAGGAGACTCGTTTGAGCCCAGGAGTTGGAGGATGCTATGAGCTGTGATGCCATGGCACTCTACCCAGGGGGATAGCTTGAGGCTCCGTCTCAAAAAAAAAAAAAAAAAGAGTTATCAGTATTTGTGTGGTCACTACAGTAAGATTCACAAAAGCCAAGGCATAGGAACAACCTAAATATCCACTGACAGATGAATAAAGAAAAATGAGATGTACAATGGAATATCATTCAGACTTAAAAAAGGAAATTCTTCAACATGCTACATGAACCTTGAAAATACTATCCTAAGTGAAACAAGCAAATCATAGAAAGACACACACTGCATGATTTCACGTATTCATAGGATCAAAAGTTACTGGGTGGCACCTGTAGCTCAAAGGAGTAGGATGCCGGCACCATATGCCGGAGTCAGCCCTGGCCAAAAAAAAAAAAAACATATATATATATCAAAGGGAATCAAAAATTACTAATCAAGCAAGAGGAATAACCTCTAGAGATCTGCTGTACAACGCTCTACCTACAGTCAACACTGTTTGTACACTTTAACACTTGTTGAGAATAGATTTAAAGTCAAATATTCTTATCACAATAAAATTTAAAAATATAGGCCAGGAGCAGCGGTTCGTGCCTATAATCCAAGTACTCTAGGAGGTTGAGGCACTGGATAGCTTGAGTTCACAAGTTTGAGAATAGCCTGAGCAAAAGGTAGACCCCATCTCTCCTAAAAATAGAAAAACTGAGGCAAGAGGATTGCTTGAGCCCAAGAGTTAGAGGTTATCGTGAGCTATGATGCCACAGCACTCTACCCAGGGCAACAGCTTGAGATTCTTGTCTCAAAAAAAAAAAAAAAACTTAAAAAAAATATATAGCATACTAAGAACTAGTTATAAATGGATCAGTCAATAAAAGGAGGATATAGTAAACGATAATCTGCAGAAAATAACGTCAAGTTCAACTTTTTCAATAGAAGACTAAAATGAAGCATGTGTGATAGGGAGACATAAAGAAGTGGGTAACAGCTGGGAAATAAAAACGAATCACTATCAGAGTAATATTAAGTCCACAGCTTGAACTTTTTGAGATTAACAATGTGAATTTGAGAGGATTACTGTGGTAGGCTGACTAAAGGCCCCTAAAATGTCACATCCTAATTGTTGGAACTCATGTTACTTCATATGGCAAAAGGGACTTTAAGCCTAATGATGTGATCACAAATGTGATTATGAGGAGTCAGAGGTAGATACACAGAAAAAAAGCAGTATGCGAATGAACAAATAGGCACTACAAGGATGCAACCACAAGCCTAAGAATGTCAGCAGCCCCCAGGAGATGGAAGAGGCATCGAAAGTACTCGCCCCGGGAGCTTCTAGAAGTAACCAGAAATCTGATTTGAGCTAGTAAAACAGATTTTGGACTTCTGACCTCAAGAACTATTAAGATTACATTGTCTTAATCACTAAATGTGTGGTAGTTTACAACAGCAGCCATAGGAAACTATTGTAATTATTAACATGGTATCTCAACAATCATAATCCAAAGTCTGGGCTGAGGCCAGGCAAGGTAGTTCACACCTATCATCCTAACACTCTGAGAGGCTGAGGCAGGTGGAATACTTGAGCTCAGGAGTTCCAGACCTGCCTGAGCAAGAATGAGACCATCTCTAAAATAACTAGCAGGGTGTGGTGGCAGTTGCCTATAGTCCCAACTTCTCAGGAGGCTGAGGCAAGAGGATGGTTGGTCAAGTCTAAGACTTTGAAGTTGCTGTGAGCTATAATGACGCTACGGCACTCTGCCCACAGTGACTGAAACTCTGAAAAACAAAAACAAAAAAACCCCCAAAATCTGGGGTGGTGCAGTGGCTCACACCTATAATCCTAGCTACCTGGGAGGCAGGAGATCACTTGAGGACTTCAAGGCTGTGGTAATGATCCTGCCACTACATTCCACCCTGGGTGAGAGTGAAAGTCTATCTCAAAATAATGATGATGATGATGTAAGTTCTGCATTTTTTTTTTTTGAGATGCAATCTCACTTTGTTGCCCCCCATAGAGTGCCCTGGCATCATAGTTCACAGCAACCTTTAACTCCTGGGCTCAAGAGATGCTCTTGGCAGTACCTGTGGCTCAAGTGGCTAAGGCACCAGCCACGTACACCCAAGATGGTGGGTTCGAATCCAGCCCGGGCCCACCAAACAACGACGGCTGCAACCAAAAAATAGCCAGGCGTGGGGCAGGCGCCTGTGGTCCCAGCTACTTGGGAGGTTGAGGCAAGAGACTTGCTTGAGCCCAGGAGTTGGAGGTTGCTGTGAGCTGTGATGCCACAGCACTCTACCCAGGGGGACAGCTTGAGGCTCCTGTCTCAAAAAAAAAAAGAAATCATTGCCAGGTGGTGCCTGTGGCTAGGTGGGTAGGGTGCCAGCCTCATATACCAAGGGTGGCAGGTTCAAACCTGGCCCCAGCCAAACTGCAACAACAACAACAACAAAGAGATGCTCTTACGTCAGCCTCCCAAGTAGCTGGGACTACAAGTCCTGCCACAACACCCAGCTATTTTTTGGAGATATGTTCTCACTCTAGCTCAGGCTGATCTCGAACTCATGAGCTCAGGTGAACTCACCTCTACCTCCTAAAGTGCAAGGATTACAGGCATGAGCCACCTCACTCGGCCTGAGTTCTGCATGTTTTATAAAATGTTAAACTACAATTATACAAAATACAGGTGGCTCTCATGAGGTCCACAAGAAACAGTGATAAATACACTACTTCTGGAATTATAAGCTGCTTTTAATAAAGTTTATGGCAAGAATCATTAGAAAATAAATAGCTTACCAGTTTCCAATGTTGGTGTCATAATTAACTCTAGAATCAATATCACTCAATTGACATACTATCTTCATAGATGTAAGTTCAGGATGTCAAAGTATTTCTCTTGGATATTAGGTTAATATGAAAATTTAGTATTTTGTTAATTACATTAACTAACTGCACTGGACATGAAGCTTTGTGTTCTATAAAAAGAAATAGCAAGCCAGGCACAGTGGTTCATGCCTATAATCCTGGCCCTCTGGGTGGCTGAGGTGAGTGGATTGCTTGAGTTTAGGAGTTTGAGACCATCTGAGCAAGAGTGAGACCCCTTTCTCTACTAAAATAGAAAAACTAGCTGGGTGTCATTGAGGGTCCTGTATGCCCAGCTACTCCAGAGGCTGCTGAGGAAAGAGGATCGCTGAGCCCAGGAGTTGGATATTGCTGTGAGCTATGGTGATGCCATGGCACTCCACCCCAAGGCAATAGAATGAGACTCTGTTTCAAAAAAAACCAAAAACAAAAATACAGAGAAATCACACAAATGAAGAGTGAGGCTCCTCATTAAACCTGTTAGATAAGTAATCAAACTCTCTAGGAGATTCGCGGGGTAGTTTCCCAGTTCAGTAGTGTAGTCTACACTAACAATGCATATTTTTTCAAGAAACAGATTTGAATATTTTGAGCATCTCAAAAAAACTGCTAAATGTGTTACACAAATACATCTGTACTGTCTCTTAATGATTTGCTGCTTCAAAAAATGAAAATCGACTACTTTTAATAAAACATTTGCATAGCATGGAAGAACCCAGGAATTCCTTACAACTACACAGTAGTTCTTTATAAAGGTTTCTTTCTTTCTTTTTTTTTTTAAAGAGACAAGAGTCTCACTTTGTTGCCTTATTAGAGTGCTGTGAAGTCACAGCTCATAGCAACCTCTGGGCTTAGGCGATTCTCTTGCCTCAGCCTCCCAAGTAGCTGGGACCACAAGCGCCCGCCACGACGCCCAGCCATTTCTTTGTTGCAGTTTGGTCGCGGCTGGGTCTGAACCCGCCACCCAGGGTATATGGGCCAGCGCCCAACTCAGTGAACCACAGCGCCGCCCGTAAAGGTTTCTTTATAAAGAAACCTTCAGCGTGTTCAAGAAATACTCACGAAATATAAGTACAGCAAATTTAGAATATAAATTCTCAAATAAAATTATAGAAACCCTGGAAGCAAAATGGTATCATATAGAAAGTACAGCAAAATATCCATGGAAAACAGTTTTTCTACATTTATTAAAATAAATGTGATATCAATTAGTAACTGTGTTTACAACACTGTCCTTACCCTACAATGTAATCAAGAATTTCTAATTTTATTCTGATAGTAAAAGGTGTTAAATTATTAAGAATTTAACTAAGAAACTCTTTTAGAAATGCAAATTTTGCTCTGCGCATATAGCTCAAGCAGCTAAGGCATCAGCCACATATGCCAGACCTGAAGGGTTTGAATCCAGCCCAGGCCTGCCAAACAATGACAACTACAACCAAAAGACAACTGGGCGTTGTGGTGGCTGCCTGTAGTCCCAGCTACTTGGGAGGCTGAGGCAAGAATATCGCATAAGCCCAGGAGTTAGAGGTTGCTGTGAACTGCGATGCTGTGGCACTCTACCCAGGGTAAAAGCTTGAGGCTCTGTCTCAAAAGAAAAAAAAAAAAAGGAAATGCAAATTTAACACACCTTAAGTCAGAGAAAAGAAAATGTACACACACACAAAAATCTATGTTACTTATAGAAACATAAATGATTCAAAGCTAACTATTTTCCCAGATAGGAGAAAAAAGGTGAGTTGACTGTATCATCTTGTGGAAAGAAAAATCTAATTTTAACTTCTGGACCTATATAGGATAATTCAAACAAAAAAGTAGAACCTAACTTCCCTCTGACACAGAACTGTCAATTTTCCACTTCTTTTCTTCTTAGAATATTTACTTTTTATCAATAGTTTGCCAAGCTCATTAATTTGTAAAATGCCATTTATGTACCTACATGTACATTTAAAAAAATTCTATAAACAGCATTCAGGAAAAACAGGAACTGCATCATTTAGGTTATACTTAACATAGTGAGTCAACTTCATAGTGTAATGAATATTAGTGACGTATCATATGAATACAAAGAAGAATACAAAGTGATGTTTTCTTTTTTGGAGCTATTTTTATGATCAATTCCAACACACAGTACAAGGAAGATGGAATGAGTAAGGAAAAAATCATATTTTATTTCCCCATTAACACTAAATCATATTATTCAAACTGTGTTTCAAAATACTCAACCAGATCACCAATGCCAGTCACTACCTTAGTTCAAATGTTCACTAACAGTCAAGCAACAGAAATCCATTTTGAGACACTATCTAGAGAGAATAGCTACATTGCTATATATAATTTATAAATTTAGTAGTTTAGTCTTCCAGTATTTATCAAGTTTTTAAAAAAATTACTATTCTCATTGGTTTATAGTAACATAAATATAAATGCATAATTTCAAAACCAACATTCCTTTCACTGTGAACATAAAACTTCTTAAAAGATAGTTGTGGGCTGGGGTACTGTAATGACTATGGCTGCTGGGATACCACTTTTCAAAGTCCCAAAGACTGGCAGGTTTGGAAAGACATAAACTATATGTACACACTCAGTATGCTACTATTTCCCACATTTTTTTTTTTTTTTGAGATAGAGTTTCACTATGTCCCTCTCAGTAGAGTGCCGTTAAGTCACCACTCACAGCAACCTCAGACTCCTGGGCTCAAGCGATTCTCTTGCCTCAGACTCCAAAGTAGCTGGAACTACAGGAACAATGCCCGGCTATTTTTTTTTGTTGCAGTTGTCATTGTTGTTTAGCAGGCCCAGGCTGTGTCTGAACCTACCAGTCTCGGTGTATGTGGCTGGCACTATAAACACTGTGCTACGAGGGGAGGGTTGGTAAGGTGGTCGTGGGGGGTGGGAGGTGAGTGGGTAGGACCGAGCCTACTTCCCACATTTTTTCTATACATACTTGTCTCATAATATGGTATAAATCACTCCCTCAAATTTGAAAAATAAGATGAATATATTTTCATCTTCAAAATAACCCCTTATAAATGAAAAAAGAAATTCTTCATGTTTGTTCAATCTAGTCAAGAGATGGATTTAAATATTTTCTTCACGGTATGTACAATTTTTCAGACCATCTTAGTGCCTTGTTACGATTTGGCAATAAGACTTCCAGTGCTTTATCAAAAACTGCATTCAATAGATTATAAGATTGTTAAATCCCTACTTGAATCCTTCTTAAAACACTGAATTATAAGAAAGTCCAAAGTAATGTATGAACATTCATTAATACCATTGGAACCTGCGAATTACTGTAAATAATATCACATGTGCATATAATTCAAACATAAACTTTGTGGGGAGGGGGTGTAAAATAAATACGATAAAATTTCTTCAACTCTAATGCTGCCTAGATGGTTAGATTAATATTACTAACAGGAAGAGTCAAACTATTTTAAGGACTATTTTCTAAGAAGTTAGAACAATTTTGCAAAACAAAGATAAGCAAGAGCCTATGCCAACATATTTTTCCTGTAGTGTAATATAATTGCTAATACGAGGTATACTCTTTAAGCAATTAATACAAGTATAAATAGATATAAGCCACCACTAAATCACAGTCTGGTGAAAAGCTTCTCAGCTAACTTAGTTTGAGAGGGTTAAGGGTAATGAGAAAGGCAGAAAAGGGAAAGTTTCCAGTGGGAACATCACTTATGTGCCTTATCATCTTGTATGCAACAGTTCACTGTTGCAGAAAGATGATCCAAGTATGCTGGTCTACAATATACTTTATGTAGCATAGTAAGATTAAGTATTCTAATACTTCATTTGCATTTTGGTACACATATAATCATATATGCATACCAAAAACAATGAACAGATTTTTAAAACACTTTTATCTCATTTTGGGAACATGAATAGTTAAGATGGAACTATGTACTATAGAATTTCCTGGAACATCTAAACTCAGGATAAAACCAAAGGAAAACATTACTACTTCTTTAGTAAATGGCTTCTGTGAAACCTCAAGCTCACTCATCTTTTTACACATGGGTTTATTTGATGAGGATTGTGATCCAATGATTGTTTAGCAGCAATTTTACCAAACTGTAAATTCTTTTATTAACAGGCATTATAAACAGATAATACTAATCTTATTTAAAAACCATGAGTGCCACACCAGTGAATATACAGCTTATGAATAACTTAAAAAGTATTTCCCATTTTAAAAGGCAAACATAGCATACAAAACCTACACTAAACAAAGAAGCTATAATATGAATACATGATTGATGTGTCTAAAATGATATATATACAGTACATAATTAATGTTAATTATGTGATCAGTACATTTTTCTATGAGATTCCCTTCATGCTTCGCTTTCCCCAGAAACTGAATTCTGAACTTCCTCTTCTAAAATTGGTACAATCAGGTTATCCTTGGACATCAAATTATATTTCATCACAAATTTAGTAAACCGATGACACAAAAATGTTTCATTCTGTAGAAAGGAAGAAAAAATGTTATTTAATTATCCCAAATTAAAAATATTAATATATATTATTGTTGTTCTGATAAGACTATGCCAAGATAATTAGCAAAATATACTTACTTCATATTCATCAAATATCTGCCGGTGATGAAAATAAGCATGTGAAAATATTCTGTAAATCCTACGGCATACTGATCCTAGTTTTGCTACAGATGATTCCTTTATGCTAACCCTAAAATTAGAAAAGAAACCATAGATTCTTAAGTACAATAGATTCAATTCACAAGTGTGGAAATTAACACCTCTGGATTTCCTAAGTGACTGGCCCAAGATCACAGTGCTGGTAAGCCCCTCGTTCCCAGGCCAGTGTTCTTGCAACCTAACCACAGTGACAATGTTAAACTCAGCATTACGGGTTTTATTTTGTTGTTGTTGTTATTGTTTTTGTTTTTTGAGACAGAGTCTCACTCTGTCACTTATACTGGAATACACGGGCACAATCATAGCTGACTGTAACCTCTAACTCCTGGGCTCAGGCAATCTTCTTGCCTCAGCCTACCAAGTAGCTAGGACTATAGGCAGGCCACCACACCCAGCTAAATTTTTTTTTTTTTTTTGTAGATTCAGTGCTTCTGTTGCTCAGGCTGGTTTCAAACTTCTGACCTCAAGATATCTTCCTGTCTTGGCCTCCCAAAGTGCCAGCATTAGAGAAGTGGGCCACCATGACCAGTAAAGCATTAAAGTTTTAAAACTCTGTTAATTTTTTTTGTTTGTTTAAAGAGATGGGGTCTTGCTCTGTCTCCAAGACTATAGTGCAGTAGCACATCGAGCAATCCTTCTTAGCCTCCCAAGTAGCTGGAATCACAGGCATGAGCCTCTGAACTAGCTTCTTAAAGTTTAATGTGATTAAAATTAATTCCAATCAAAATTTATTAAAACATACGTTTACAACATTAATACTTTGTTTACAAGAGGTGATTAAAACTGCTGAGAGGAGGGCGGCGCCTGTGGCTCAAAGGAGTACGGCGCTGACCCCATATGCCATAGGTGGTGGGTTCAAACCCAACCCCGGCCAAAAACTGAAAAAAAAAAAAAAACTGCTGAGAGGAATTAATGTTTTATTCTACAGAACTAGATTTTTTTAGAAATAAAATTACATTCTTTTAAAAATGCATACACATAAAATATTGAGGCAAAAACCTATTTTTATTTTATTTTTTATTCTTTTTAAAAATGTGTACATATAAAATATCGAGGCAAAAACCAATTTTTAAAAACACTTTATATGGGTCCTTTGGAGCTAATCATATGTGGGAAAAACATTTCCAAATCCATTGACGTGGTAACAAACATCTTATAGAATTAAAGTCCAGTCACAAACTTTATCAATAATACATGTACAGCCTCTTCCCAGATCTTTTTTTCTTTTTTTTTTTTAAACAGAGTCTCAAGCTGTCCCCCTGGGTAGAGTGCCATGGCATCATAGCTCACAGCAACCTCCTGGGGTCAAGCAGGTCTCCTGCCCCCACCTCCCAAGTAGCTGGGACCACAGGCGCCTGCAACAATGCCCAGCTATTTTTTTGGTTGCAGCCATCATTGTTGTTTTGGCGGGCTGGGCTGGACTCGAACCCGCCACTTTAGGTGTATGTGGTTGGCACATTAGCCACTTGAGCCACAGGTACCAAGCCTTCTTCCTAGATCCTAAAAGTCTATCATAAAAGATAAGGAATCCTTCAAAAACAAGTAGTCTAAACAACAAACAAAAAGGGGTCTAACTTAGTAAAGTCTACTCTTTATGCATGCTATCTAAAAGGAGACTGAATCTGACTATCATGGAGATTCAAGTGAGCAATCATGTAAATATCAAACTCTGAACAGAAAAGGGAAAGCCCTGCAGAATGACACAATAGCAAGACTAGCCTTAAATGGAACTGGCCTGTGAGCTTTGGGAACCAAGTTTAACCACAACCCCAATAACCTGAACAAGCTAAATACATATCCAGCTGAAAAGAAAAAAAAATAAAAGAACATATTAATCAGCAGCTTAATTTTAGTTTATTTATTTATTCATTCATTTATTTTGAAACAGATTCTCACTCTGTGGCCCCGGTAGAGTGCTGTAGTGTCATAGCTCACAGCAACCTCAAACTGTTGGACTCAAGTGATCCTCTTGCCTCAGCTTCCTGAGTATCTGGGATTATAGGTGCCCTTAATTTTAGTTTTAAAATATCTGTCTTTTTATAGTCTGAGCTATTTGCTCAAACAAACAAAAACAGTCTTTTAAATGACATCTAAAAAGCTTAACACCATGTTTAAAAGTTTTGTTTACCTGCTGGGAAAATATTTATTGCTATTCAGAAGACATGCAGCACCATCAAGTGTGTGTCTAGTATAGTCTATAGCAGGACACTGCAAAAGAAAAAATAGAAAAAGGTATCAACAAAGAGCTCTATACCTCTGAATTAGGTATATTTATTGCATGGGTACTTTATTTCTTCTAATATGCTCCTGTCTTTGGAATAAATTCCCTCAAAACTTCAGAATAACTGTAAAGTACAATGTTAGATCAATAAAGGCCTTATGAATGATATTATCAGGGTCCTAGATGATACACAAATCAATCTCCCATTTTTACTTACAAAATTGTACTAGAAGAAAATAACTGTTTAGAGGTGGAACGAACACCTGTCTGACTTTACAAATGAGAAAACTGAGGCTTTGAATGGTCAATGACTTATGCAGGATCACACAGGTAGGAAGGACTCAAAAATAGTAACACAGATACACTGATTCCTATCTAATGACTTACACTTTACCAAGCAGCCCAGAAACCTCCTTCCTTTCACAAATCTCCCTAGAGATCCGTGCCTTTTTAAATTGCAGAAAATATCCCTTATTATGTTCCTGGCACTCCATTACCAATCTATCAACTTTCCAAAGAACATTTCCCTCAATCACTTTTGAATTTAAACATGAATTTTCAGAGTTTCTTTACATTTTAATAAATATTCTATTCCATTTACCAGAAATGTTGAAACTTACTGTCTCATTCCAAATCAGTAAACTCATTAAAGGAAAAGTAAAACTGCAAAGTAATTTTCTTCATACAGTTCTCCCACAGGGAGACAGAAGAATCAAGGTAAAGGAAGACTAGGGAAACAAACCAGGTACTCAACCAGAAGGAAAAAACAATTGGAGAAAGAGAGCTAATGACTCTCTAGCTCAATAACTCTACCCAGTGAATAGAATATTTTTCAGGGGATTGGAGCCTATAGCTCAAGTGGCTAAGGCACCAGCCACATACACCAGAGCTGGCAGGTTTGAATGCAGCCTGGTCCTGCCAAATGATGACTACAACCAAAAAATAGCCGGCGTTGTGGCGGGCACCTGTAGTCCCAGCTACTTGGGAGGTGGAGGCAAGAGAATCGCTTAAGCCCAAGAGTTGGAGGTTGCTGTGAGCTGTGACGCTATGGCACTCTACCCAGGGTGAAAGCTTGAAATTGTATCAAAAAAAAAAAAGAATATTTTTCAGGTATTGACACTGAAGCTGTTATTTAGAAATGCAGGCTCGGCACCTGTGGCTCAAGTGGCTAAGGTGCCAGCCACATACACCTAAGGTGGCGGGTTTGAATCCAGCCTGGGCCCACCAAACAACAATGACAGTTGCAACCAAAAAATAGCCAGGTGTTGTGGCGGGTGCCTGTGGTCCCAGCTACTTGGGAGGTGGAGGCAGGAGACCTGCTTGAGCCCAGGAGTTGGAGGTTGCTGTGAGCTGTGATGCCACAGCACTCTACCCAGGGGAACACCTTGAGGCTCTGTCTCAAAAAAAAAAAAAAAAAAGAAATGGAAATTAATAATTCTTGAATATGGCTTAATATAGTGCTATAGCAAATACATAAAGATTATCTAAACCAGGCAGCACCTGTGGCTCAGTGGGTAGGGTGCTGGCCCCATATACTGAAGGTGGTAGGTTCAAACCCGGCACTGGCCAAACTGCAACAAAAAAAATAGCCGGGCGTTGTGAAGGGTGCCTGTAGTCCCAGCTACTTGGGAGGCTGAGGCAAGAGAATCACTTAAGCCCAAGAGTTGGAGGTTGCTGTGAGCTGTGACACCACAGCATTCTACTGAGGGTGACAAAATGAGACTGTCTCTAAAAAAAAAACAGACAAAAAAACAACTGATTATCTAAACCAAAAAAGTATTTTTCATTAGAAAATATTTATGGTGGACGACACCTGTGGCTCAGTGGGTAGGGCACCGGCCCCATGTACCTAGGATGGCAGGGTTCAAGCCCGGCCCTGGCCAAACTGCAACAAAAAATAGCTGGGCATTGTGGCAGGTGCCTGTAATCCCAGCTACTCTGGAGGCTGAGGCAAGAGAACTGCCTAGGCCCAGAAGCTGAAGGTCGCTATGAGCTGTGGCGCCATGGCACTCTACAGAGGGTGATAAAATGAGACTTTCTCTACAAAAAAAGAAAAAGAAAGAAAAAAAGAAAATACTTACGTTTAGTAAATTCATTGTCAAAAACAGTACCATGGGTAATATTTACTGAAAAATCCTCCCTACAGATAATATGACTACAGGTGATTTGGTCAAAACCAAATACCCCAAGTCACTGTATTTCTCTTATCTGTCATCTGCGTATACTATGGGGCAGTTTTAAAACTTTTAAACTAGAACCACCTAAAAGAAATACAGCTGACCATTGAACAACATGGACTTGAACTGTATGGGTCCACTTACACTCCAATTTTTTTCCACCTAAGCCACTGGAGACAAGACCAACACTTCTCCTCAGCCTTCTCAACATAGACAGTAAGGATGAAATTCTTTACAATGAAGACCTTTGCCAGCTAGAATGCAGTGCCTTTATACAGCTCATTGCAACCTCAAACTCCTGGGCTCAACCAAGCCTCCTAAGTAGCCAAGACCTGGCTAATTTTTCTTTTTTTTTTCCTTTTTCTTTTTAAACAAAGTCTCATTATGTCACTCTCAGTAGAGTGCCATGGTGTCACAGCAACCTCAAACTCTTGGGTTTAAGTAATTCTCTTGCCTCAGCTTCCCAAGTAGGTGGGACAATAGGCATCCCCAACAATGCCCAGCTATATTTTTTGTCACAACTGTCATTGTTGTCTAGCTGGCCCAAACCAGTTTTGAACCCGCCAGCCTTGGTGTATGTGGCTGGCACTGTAACCACTGTGCTATGGGTGCCGAGCCTCATTTTTCTATTTTTAGTAGAGATGGGTCTCACTCTTCCTCAGGCTGGTCTCCAACAACTTAGCTCAAGCAATTCTTCCCCCTCAGTCTCCCAAAATGCTAGGATTATAGGCATGAGCCACCATGCCCGGACCCTTATGATTTTCTTAGTAACATTTTTTCAACTTACTTCACTGTAAGAACAAAGCATGTAATACATATAAACACACAAAATATGAATTAATCAATTATTTATGTCGGCTCGGCGCCTGTGGCTCAATCGGCTAAGGCGCCAGCCACGTACACCTAAGGTGGTGGGTTCGAATCCCCGGCCCGGGCCCGCCAAACAACAATGATGGCTGCAACCAAAAAATGGCCGGGTGTTCTGGCGGGCGCCTGTGGTCCCAGCTACTTGGGAGGAGGCAGGAGACTCGCTTGAGCCCAGGAGTTGGAGGTTGCTATGAGCTGTGATGCCATGGCACTCTACCCAGGGGGATAGCTTGAGGCTCCGTCTCAAAAAAAAAAAA